>OMPJ01016726.1:13446-35094 GCA_900312935.1 Carapus acus
AATTTTATAGTGTGTCATTTACTCTAATATCATATACAGTATTATCGGAATTTCACACTTTGCTATCAATAACAAGGAGAGCTGTTGAGTGAGGTTAACAAGGTAAGTCTGCAGCTTTGGTAATCATCCATGCTTTTACTTCACTTCATTAGGTGTTGTTTTAACCTATTGTGGAAAGCAGCATTGGGACTCCAGGCAATACGTTGTTGTTGTATCCTTCAGGTTTTGTGTTAAATATTATGTTGACATTAATATACATGATCAAACTTAAACTTTTGAGAGTTATCTCATACACTCTGAGATTCCCAAGTATTCTGTACATCTTTTGTTGTCGTTGCGTGCCTGAGCAGGCCAGCAAACACAAACACACAAGGATCTAAAATCATTATGTTAGTAATGATAATACTTCGCTGAGTGCTCTGCAGGCGATATGTGGGTTCTTTGTGTTTATGTGCGTGCGGATTGTTTCTAAAGTATGTGACTCAGTACAAGCTGTTGACTTGTCTGCATGCAGGTCAGTAAAAGTGCAATTTCACAAAGAAACAAGTGAAACAAGTTTCATTTCGGAGAGAGAAAGGCGCCTTAACTGGGGCTGACAGACACCAGTTGCCAGGGGCTAATCTGTCAGCGACTTAATGACGGGTCAAAGTCGGTTGTTAGTAGCTTTAAGGGGGCATCCACGGCAATGTCATGAATGCTGTCAGCATGCAAATTTTGCTCAACCTTTAAAGTGCAGGCTCATTAAGTCACTGCACCCCGTCATGCACGCCTCCCTGGCTCAACCTTTCTAGCAGGATTTGAGTCAATGTTTACCACCATTACCTGAACTACTGTGTGTGTGTGTGTGTGTGTGTGCGTGCGTGTGCGTGTGTGTGTGTTTGATGCCAGCATTTACCCCTTGAGGTGTTGCACATCCCATCAGAGACTTTGCTGACGCTGCTCTGAACATGAGGTCCCACAGGTCTGGAGGGGGGTCATTCAGCCGCACCTCTATGTGGACGCCGCCAGTGAAGTCCACCAAAGCTTCTGCAGGAGTTCCAGCATTCATATCTGCATAGGACCCACATACCCTAAGAAGAGGAAAAACTGTCACCCAGGTCCATGTGGGAGGTACCAGTCTGTGGTGGGGGGAAGAAGATGTTTCTTACTTGGCGTAGGCTTTCTCAAGCAGGGGAGGCCAGAATTCATTTGGGGTTTTAGAGCGAACAAAGATCAGTCTTCCTTCAATGGTTGGCAGTTTGTCATCAATAACAACATTCACCCATCGTCCAAATCTCCAGAACTGAAAGTTTACAAAACACAGCAGATGTTATTTCAAACAACAATGGCACAGGAGAATCACCAAACACAATATTGTATATGTACCCTAAAGTGGAACACCCCACAGTACTCCTCATCAAACATCTGTCCCACAGGTACAACCTGAGCCAGGATGTGTTTCTGGAAGGTCAGAGCTCCGATTGAGGCAAGGAACCAGCAGTTCCCTGGAGAGGAGTCGATATATAAGTCGTTATTTCAGTCAGTGGAATGGTGTTGGAGGCGCTGGAGGATCTCAGGGATGTGTACAGTAAGTTTTCACAGGGTCAAAATAAGGACTTAATCGCAACACCTGTGCTTTCTCAAGCAATGATACGATTCTCATTACCAACAATTCCTTGGCCGAAGTCAAACCTGGAGACACCATCCACAATGAAGGCAGGCTCAACAACCATTTTCTGAAAAAAAGGAGGTTTGCAGACATAGAGCATTTTTCTTAAAGCACGTGTGTTTGATGGCCTCCTCAGTGGTTCCAGTTCATAATGAATGGCCTGGAATAGCTTAACCAACAGCGACTTTTCTGTTTTCTGTCGTAGCAAAGCAGCTCACCGCGGGTCTGAGCCACACCACACGGGACAGGTCTCGCGGGCTCAGGATCCCTTGGCCGATGGAGGTCCTGTCTGGTGGGAACATATCGTCGATGTAACGGAAGCCTTTAGCGATGCAGTACTGCTTGATCCTAGAGAAGTCTTGGTCGAGGAAGTTGTCAGGAGAGGAGAGGCTCCCTTTGCCATCCTTCTTGTGCCGAGACTGCAAAATGTTGGCACACACACCGGGTGGAGGCATCGCTGCAGAATTTGGACAGACCGCACAAAGATCATCGTCAGTAAGTCAAGAGTACTTTGAAATATAGGACAGCTTTCTCAATCCCCAGGCTTGATTTGGTGAGTGCATTATTGTAGCACAGTACACAGCGCAAGTGTGAAACAAATGCTACACAGTTAGCTCTCTCCTATTGTGGACACTACAGTACGTTCCAGAACCACCTATGACAGGTGAAAATCCACAAAATAGAAACAGTATTGGTTAAAGTGATTCATCGGGGCATTGTTATGTTCTGTTATATAGTAACGTTTTCATAAAAATCCACACACTCTGACAAACTTTTCTGTACTCTAAAACAGTCAGATTTTGTAAAAATTTAAATGTCGATTGGCCACAGAAACCAGTGATGTACCGGGGAAACCACGTCATTAATTTACACTAAATATTCAATAAAAAAACGCAACGTATGGAGTCTGCAATAGATGAACCACAATATAGCGAAGGATTATTGTATCATGCATCTTACTTGTACTACAATTATTGCAAGCGTTACAAATGCCAAGAGCCAGTATGAAAGATGTGTTGGCAGACCTGATGTACAGTAAGATAATACAGACACCAATCATGAGGACTTACATCTTAACATGCAATGTCTTGTACAACCCCCGTTACCTCAAATGTCTTGCTATTTGCTTTGTGTTCCACTAAATTTGAAATCTAGTTTTCAGATCAGATTCTGATGAGAGCCAGAATATAAACATCAGAGTGATATCATTGATTTTACACAGAGATTACTTTTTACATGCAATCTAAATAATATGACCCGGCCATGATCCCACAACTCATTCAAAATTGTCCACATCTCCAGCTAAAAACTAAAAAAAAAAAATCATCTTACCACTCCGACATGCAGTATGTTAATGGAAACCAGAAATGGATGTGACGTGCGGTCAGGGGAGGCAGTGAAGGCCGAGTCTCACCTGTCATCATGGAAAGAAAAAAAAACAGTCAAATGGAACAATTATTAAAGGGTTACATTTATCCAGTGATTTGCACTATAAAACTATTTCTAAACAAAACCCTTTGACTGCCACAAATCAAGTGATGAATAAGCTACTCTGTCAACTTCATACATTGGTGATGAATGACAGCGCCACACCAGGCATGAACCTCTCTGTAAGTCTCCTGTTTACAGAAGTTTGTTAAGAAAATCCCCCAAAACACTTGTGTGCACCTGAGCTCATCAGGGGTTTCACATGTTGATATACACAATGTTATTTCATTTAAGAGGCTTGTGTGTCGCAGCTCAGGATGTAAGGTGGATGATCTTACCGTGCCGACGAGAGAGAGCCTGATCAGCGGAGGCTGGGAGAGCGAAGCAACAGCAGGAGAAGGAGAAAAACCACCTTGTTATCACTAGCAACACCTACAAGAGTTAACAGCCAACGGGCACACAGCAGTCATTTCTGGAGACTCAGGCTACAGCAGAGCGTGGGACAGACAGACAGAGAGACAGGGAAGATGGAAGCAAAGCCGCCTGACAGGCGCAAAGGTCAACAAAGGCAGAGAGAATGAAGTGACAGGGAGTTTCATTTTGAGCGTAATCGCCCAATTCAGATAAAGACGTTACGTCAGCCGTGTTTGCGCTTCCTGCATCATATTACCAGTGGCAGGCGGGTGTGACTGTTCAGTTAGTCCAGCTGCTGCCTCAGTCCTGTCCACTACTTCTAACAGGCACTATTTGGCACCGACACCAAATATCTCAGATTTCCAGCAGGAATATTTCACATCTCCCTCCACAATGCTGGCACCCATATTGCTTTGTGTAGACAGGGTGAATCAAGCCAGGGAAAAGAGTAATCTTTGTCCTTTGATTGCTTACTGTAATTCATAGTAAACAATACATATTGCAACCCAGGTGTTAGATTGTAGTACCCAGAGGAGCACAAAGATTGAATCACTTTAACAACATGAAATCATGACACAGGATGCCCAGCCAATGGAAACAGTAAAAACATGCTTACAAACAATAAATCATGTTTATAAACAGCAAAACGTGCATGTGTATACTACCGTCGTACGCATACATGTCATGTCATCAAAACAGTGATCTGTGTGACTTGCTTGTCTTGGCTTGCAGGGGAACAAACAAGTTCTTAAGTAAAGACAGGCTTCCACGGCGTGGCAGGCTCAAACTTTGCCCCTGGGTGTGTGTACTAGAAGACTGAAAGGATAATTGCAAATACAGAAACGCTGCAAGCTCTTCCACCAAAGTTCAGTTTTGCTCCACCTTGTGTTACTGTGTATTTCTGTGTGTTACGTCACTATCAGTGAACCTTGAGCAGACTGCAAATTTCAGTTGTGAGAGTTCTGGCTTACTCTGACTTGTTAAGTTGTGTTTTATGTGAATCTTTCGCTGAACATGTTGAGTCTTGGTTTGACTCCTGCATGTGTGTCTGTGTGTTGTTGAAAGTTGAGATAGTCACACAAAAAGGCAATGGAAGGCAGCTGAGCTTTCAGCAAGTAGGAATTGTAATTGTCATTACAACAATTGACATTGTGTAAAGAAATTACGATGGGTGCTGACTTCAGATGCAAAGCGTGTATAAGGGAAACCAGCAGACTGCGGCCATGGCCTCAGTTCATCTATCAGGAATCTGGCGTTGGTGAGGAAGATGTTGGGGAGCGGTGGTTTAGAGGGCCGCCTCTGTAGCCTCGCTAGTGCTAGCATAGCCATGGGTCTTCTTGCTAGGTCTGCTAGGTTGTTGGAGCGGAGAAACTCTGTGGAAATACTTCTCTCGCTGCGGAACTGATGTTAAGAGGTTCATGCTGGCTGTAGATATTATCGCACCAGCAGAGTGTAAGGGGTGGTGGGTAAAAATAAAACTTGCATTTACAAAACTAAATACCGGAACGAAGAGCATCAGTCCGCTTGGTCTGTGTGCGCCGCCATGTTGCTCTCATGGGTGAAAATAAAACGTACATTGACTAAATATTGACAAAACAAAAGACCAGAACGATGTACTGTACCACCACGTACTGTACGTGCGCGCCACCATCTTTCAACTATACTTGTAAATGTTTGATAATGGCACAACCCAGGATAACCTCAGCATATAGCCTGAAATATTACCTTGGCTGTATAATTACAACTCTTGCCACTGGTTACATAATAAATAAGATTGTGCCTCTCTGGCTTCATTCACCTCCTCTCAAACCTCTGAATTCACATACCAACGGCTGTACTGAGGCAGGAATGGCGCCTCAAAGGTCAAGCTTGTTCACACATGTTTCTGGCGAATAGACAGTGCAGACATACAGAGAGTGAATATAGAGAGTGTGTGGGGAAGGTTGTCACGGTGTTGTACACGCAATGGCAAGAAAGGTGAGGCTTTCACCGGGCAGTTATTGGTAGTGTCAAGAAAAAAAGTGGTTTGGACTCAGAGCTTTGCTGAAGCAGATGGAGGAGAGGAGATATCTTGGTGGAAGGGAGACGGCAGAGATGCCACAGATGTCACACCTTGAGATAACTCGTACTAAACCAAGGCCAAATGGCCATCACGTTTATGAATTATTTTCACCACAGCCACTAGGAGGTAACAAAAAAAACAAAACAAAACATCACCATTGCCTGTTGACACACAGAGACTATTTAGTAGACGGAAATCTTAAAAAGAATATCGTCAACTGTCATCTATGATGTTAACATCTTCTCAATAAAACAAGATATGAAAACATAACCCATGTTGAATAATCCATCTATCAAAACATTTTATTGTAGCGCTGACGCTGGCTTATAGCCGCTACAACTGTTTTCTATGTGAACAGATTGATGCAGACGTCATTAAAAGGTTTAGGATTCACTGCTTTGTGTTCATTGTGCAGCCTTGTATTTAGCGATGTTTGTGGTGACACTTAACTGTGTTTATTCAACACCAGGATCTCATCTGTGAGCACAGATATCCTCGCAGTGTACTCCCGGATGGAATGGGTGTGTGAATGCGTTTCCTGTGATTGAGGTTGTACCATTTCCTGTCCTTAAACAAACACGGGAAACGATGCCCGGGCTCACGTGAATACATTCGGCACCCCGCACTCCGAATAGGACCTGGTGTGGTCATGGCCGTGTTTATGTTATCAGATGCTGAACTGTGCCCTGAACGGGTTGTTTACTTTGAAGCAAAGAGGATTTGTAGAGGACACAATGACTTGATGAGGTTCCTTAATGGTACACAGAGGCCTCACAGGCAATTTTTAATCACTGTAAACTGTAAATACATGACAAGGTTGCCCTCTACTAAAATCTTACTAGTTCTAAAATCTTATTACATACATTTTTAAACTGCTGTACCTGGAGAATTCTCTGAGCGTGTGTACATGAGCTGTGAGACTGGACCGTAGTCATTTCCTGCGATGGAAGTTGGGGCACTTCCTGCTTTTAAACAAACACAGGAAACGTCTGCCACCATATAAATGTACCTGGCCTTTCCCTTTGAAAACAGCACAGTCAGGCCGCTAAAAATGTAGCTTAGCGATGATGTAAGAGTCAGTCTTGTTTTCTATTATTGTTCCTCCAAAGCACAATGAAGGAGACACGATACTGTGTATATTCTGTGTAATTTTTAAATTTACCTGTACAAGAGAAAGTCCAAACATTTATGTAGCCAAAACACGTTGAAATCATTCACACTTGTCCGATATTAAACATGTTACTTTATATTGTACAATATGAGGGTATGTCATTACAAAGTAGGAATACTTGAGGTGTTCTTAGGGGTAAACCGAGGATTTTTACAACATGGCTCAGAGGTATACAGAAGTGTATCTAAATTGGAGGAAGAACACAAAAATTGATGTCACATAACAATGATGTATTTGTTGAGATGAAGCCAGTGTGTGTCCACTCCTGCCGTCAAAGTGTCCTCAGACTCTTGTACTCTACTACTACTACGTTTTCGTAGTGTGAGTCGCCACAATCACAGCTCAGCTGAGAGGCTCAGGGCCTGCCAGGGCCGGAGACATCTGGAAAATAGAGTCAAAACACTTTGGAGCCTGCCATTGTTTTCTACCTCAGAACGGAACTGCTGAATGGGAGAGTGAGAAGGCGAGCCGCGGCAGAACAATGTTTCCGTACTCTGTCCCACTCCCAAACAGGATGGAGCATGATGCAAAGCTTTAGACCCACAACACTCGCTTGTTGAAAACGAAAGCCTCATTTTGGCTCAGACGCACTCGATCAAATATCTCCTACGGGTTACGGGTTTTGTGTGGGCGCAGATTTAGATGCGTGTGTGTCTGGCCACCATGCTGCTGCTTCTCCTCCTCCAGCTTCTCGGTTGCTGCCATGGCTCGTCCGAGGTATCCGAACACGAGACCCTGTGCACCTCTGACGCCTGCTTCACGCTGCACATGGAGCGGGCCAACTTTGAGGAGGCCCGTCAGAACTGCGTCCACAACGGAGGGTATCTGATGACAGTGAGGGGCAAAGAGGAAGAGGCCATACTGCTCTCTCTGCTGTCCAGGGTGGAGAGGCAGAGACAGGACAGGGTCCTCAAGTTCTGGATTGGACTACGGCTTCACAAAGGTGACTGTGTGTTACCCGACAGGACTCTGAGGGGGTTTAAGTGGGTATCTGCTGAGCAAGACTCCCAATACTCCAACTGGGACAGAGACCCCGTGGGCACATGCACAGAGGAGAGGTGCGTGCGCGTTCTCTACGCTGTGTCAGGCCAGAACCTGCTGAGATGGGTCGCTGGTCCCTGCAAGACTCCAACTTTTTACACCTGTAAGTTCTATTTCAAAGGCATGTGCCCGGCTTTGGCCCTGCTGGGAGCAGGTCGGGTCGCGTACATGGCGCCTTTCTCCACCAAGCCACAGAGAAACGACATGAAGTCGCTCCCGCTCGGGACCTACGCTGACATCTTGTGTAGTGACCTTCAAGCCCACTACTCCGTGTGCATGGCGGAGGGCAGCTCCTACCGCTGGACGGCGCCGGGTCCGTTTTGCGAGGGAGGGACGCCGAACTGCGCCTTCAATAACGGCGGGTGTGACCACGAGTGCTCAGAGATCGCGGACGGAGTACGATGCGCTTGTCAGGAGGGTTTCAAATTGGAGGAGGACGGACACTCGTGCCGGATTAAGGACGTCTGCGTAGGGAATTCCTGTGACTATCGCTGCGTCCCGGCGCAATCTGGATATTCTTGCGTGTGTCCGGCTGGTTTCTACCTGGACGCGGATGGACGCAGCTGCGCGGACGTGGACGAGTGCGCCGAGACGGACTGCGAGCGCTGCGTCAACACCGCCGGGTCTTTCTCCTGCCACTGCGGCTCCGGCTTCTCTGTGTCCGCGGACGGGCGTGCGTGCGTGGACGTGGATGAATGCGTTGGTGGCCGGTGTGAGTTTCAGTGCCGGAACACGCCGGGCAGCTTTGTGTGTTTGTGCCCGGAATTCTCGGGTTTGGAGCCGGACGGGCTGCGCTGCTCCCCGGCCGACGGTGACGCCTCTAGTATGTTGGTACAGTCGCACGGACAGGAGGGAAGCCCACCCAACGCCACCGAGTCCTTGTCGATGACCACGGAGGAACTGCAGCACCAGTCCCCGCACACCGACGCGCCCCTCCCGCTCTCCGTCGGCGTTACGCACGGCGTTACGCACGGCGAGCCGGCGGCCAACGCGTCCGCCGGTTCGAGCCTCGGCCACTCCATCAACTCCAGAGTCCTGATCTGCGTCCTGGGCTCCGTAATTCCGCTGCTGGTGCTGCTGGGGATCACAGTCGCCATCGCCATCTACAGGTGCAGCCGCAACAGAAAAGAAGCAAAGAAGAAGGTCACCACCGACGGCTACTGCTGGGTGTCCTCAGGCCTGGATCCGCGTCTGGAGAAGCTCTATGAGTCCATCCTGACCGATGACCTATGACCCCCGCGCTCACACTCTACACACGAACTACAGTGTTTATTTATGCTATTTATGTTTACACTGAATGCTGTAGAGAAACATCTCTCATCGCCAACACTCACAGAAGCTGGTTGGATTATTCAGACATATCACACAAAATAACTTAATTTCCTAGTGGACAAGCAGACAGTTTTGCTTATGTGTAAATATTTCATTCAGCATTTATTCTGAAATGTCATCTACTGTGTCTTTTCCTGTCTGCACTGACATGTGAACAAGATTTATGCTTTCTGTTGGCAGTTGGAGCTTCTGCTCAAGTCAGGTTTGATGTGTAATCAGACTGTGCTGAGGTGTGTTTTCTCCATAAATGGCCAAGCGTGTGTCGGCGAGGCCTTTGACTCTGGAAAAGCAGCAGCTGGGCGCCTATTTCCTTCCAGTCTGAGTCTTTGGCCCAGGCATATCAGGGCGTTGCTTCCTGAGCGGATGGTTGGAGAGCTTTTAATGTCCATGGCTGGAGCCCCGTCCAGCAGTGTACCATGACCCGCTGAACAGACATGGGCCGCTCCCACCCGCCCACGCATGTGCCTGTGGATCTGGTTGTACCGTTTTCACTTTTGATATCCGTCCTGGCAGGAGTCGGACCGTCTCGTGCCGTTCTCTGCACGGCCGCTTGCCACGGGGACCGTTGCGTAACTCTCAATGTAGGCGAGGTGGATTTCAGATCAGCTGATGCAGCGTGCCGGAGTCAGAACGGAGGCCTCGTGGCCTTTCAGTCTGACGCTGTGGAGGCCCTGGCTGGAGCTTTGCTCGAGGGTGTGCGTGGAAACATCTGGATTGGACTGCGTCTGCCAGGCGGAGTCTGCAGCGACCTGTCAGTGCCGCTCAGAGGTTATCAGTGGATGGCAGACAGCACGGATCGGAGCTTCCCTCCATCCTCAATTACCTGGAAAGAAGGAGTCCAAGTTTGCTCTCCGCACTGCGTATCACTGTCACGTGACCTGAAGTGGGCAGAGAGGCCGTGCACGGAGAAGCTGGCTGGGTTTCTGTGCCAAACCAACCACAGAGACGCCTGCCGGGCGGAGGAATTGTTGGATCCTAGCTTCTTCTCCAGTCCCGCTGGTTGTGGAGATGCTCCCTGCGAGCACAAGTGCACAGAAGTACCGGGGGGCTACAGATGCTCCTGTTATGGTGGATTTGCCCCCAACAAGGAGGACCCCCATCGGTGCCAGCTGCACTGCGGCAGCCAGTCGTGCAGGGCTCAGTGCGACCGAGACGGCTTGTGTTACTGTCCGGTGGGCTTTGTTCTGAGTGACGGCTTTTGCGAGGACATTGACGAATGTGACATGCAGCAGTGTGACCAGGAGTGCGCGAACAGTTTCGGAAGTTATACCTGTTCCTGCCGGGAGGGATTTGTGCTGCGCACGGGCGGAAAATGTTCAAGAGGTGTGCACCAGGGTGGAGGCACCACCACCCTCACGCCCAGTGTGGTTCCAGCACTCAACTTCACCGTGCAGACCTCGTCCCCAAACAGCAGCAGTGCCTTTCTCTGGGTGTGGATTTGTGTGGCTGTGCTCGTGCTGGGTTGTGTTTTTGTGCTCAGGTATTTTGTTGTCAAGTATGTGGAGGGGCGAGAACTAAATGCCCAGCAGAGTTCAGCCTCTGTCAGCAACAACTTGCAGATTTAGACCTTAAATTGCGGATTTCAGCAATCAATGTTTGGATTTTTACTCTGACACTGTTGTGTAATTGCGATTATTGTGTAGACACGTGATAGACATGCTCGGGAGAATTGTGTATTTCCAGCGTTGTGTTTGAGGACGAATGCAGAGTTGGATATAAACTCTTTGAAAAACGATGTCAGAACTTTGCGGACCGCGACGTGAGAGACATGATGTCTCTGATTCATTTACAACCTTTTGGGTTTAGCGTTGATTTTTTTCCTATGCGGTATTTGAGCGCCATCTAGTGTTCATTTTGAGAACTGTAGGTTGAAGGGGACATGACGAAATCATGCTGCTGGATTAAATCAGTTCACGGACAATGTTCCTCTCTCGTGGGGTCCCTCATGTTGTACACTCTCCTCTTGGGAAATAAACATCACGGGCAACATCTCACTTCACTTTATTTGCAATTTAATTGTCTGCTCTGCGCAATTATGCAAAATGTTATGCATGAAAATATTAATATCCTCTCTGTAAACTGAGTGAACGGGTTGGTTTTGTTTTAATTTATTAACCTTTTATCAAAATCTCCTTAAGGTTAGAGACCTGCTGTGTGCTTTTCTATTTGCAAAATTTAGTGAGGGAATATACAGTACATTAAGTCTAAAAGTAATACCAACCGTTGTGCAATATTTTGTGCTGTGTCGCGGAGTGAGTGTGTGGTCATTGAGAGTAGTCAAGGGATAATAGGGTAGAGGTACCAGCTGGTTGGCACTGGTTATGGCTGAACTCACCTCACCTCGACCAGAATTTAGCTGGGGGCCAATGATGAACTTCAACAGCCAATGAGAAGAGGAGGAGGAGGACATAAGGCGCTCATGTGCATATGTACAGAGTGTGTGCGAGTGTGTGTGAGTTCTGTTTAAAAATGTGCGACTGTGCAAACCATCCACTGCTTCCAGCAAGGGGTGATGTGGTGGTTGAGGTAGGCAGAGCTGATGTGCCACACCTCAGGAGTGTGCCTTGTGAACACACACTCTACTGGATTGTTACATCATCTGTTTCAGCACTAATCGGAAAGGCATTAACTCCAAGACCCAGTCATTTTGTGAGACTATATTTGCAAACTTGGAAGCCTGAACTGAGTGCACTGAGTGCGATTAATGGCAGTGCTTCCCTGCGGCCCCGTTTCACTATGATTCTGATAAATTATGTCTCTGTTTTGGCTTTAGATTAGTGGTATTCAACTGCTGCCCTGCAGATACCAGAACTCAATGACAAAAGCGAAACTCGGTATAGGTATCGATTCATTGATCAAGTATGATCTGGATGATCCAATAATCTGAGTCCCAAGATGCTCAAACAGAGAGAGAGACAGAGGGGGGGGGGTCATGTGTATAAAGGTGAGGAATTGAAGAGTTTATATTATCTATTATATTTCATTATATCTTATTTGAAGAGTAACCTTGAGTGCATTCTGTGAAGCACCGCAGCTGTTTGTCGACTACTGGCGAAGACACACCCGCTCTCTCCGCTCGACATACTCCTCTGCCCCGGGGACAGGGGGACACGTCCCCCACAGGCTCCCTGGCGTCGTTACAGTGGTTGAAATTTACGATCACAGAGTGTTTGCTTTTGTTTTTGCACAGCGTTCGCACGCACACAAGAACCAAATATGGGTTAATCCGTGGCTCTGTCCGCGTGAGTGTTAAAAAAACGATGTAAAATTCGGTACCCGCACGGGTCAATTCGACGGTGCCTGAACGCAGCATCTCTATAAAAATGGGGAGACGCGACACTGTAAAAGCAGAGTCCGGCTTTCATTTCACGTAGGCGAATCACGGATTTGTGCGGAAAGAACAGCAAAAAAGGAATTTACAGGCAGAAGAGTCGTGTTTGATCTGGTAGCCTGCGTCAGCGCGTCAACCAGCGTCAAAACACGAACGTGTTCGGCGCCTCGTCCAATCAGAAAGTAGGCGTCCTCTTATTGGAGCGTGTCATTGGGTTAAAGTTTGTGTCCTGTTCCGCGTATAAATAACATAATAAGTGGTCGGTGTGGTTCTCTCACACATCCACGTCCTCATAGTCGTGGCCCAAGCCTCATACATCACCTCACACCCCCGGTAAATAAGAACCAAGGCCACGGCCCGCTGGATCGAGCAGCATGTCGGCGGACAGTGTGTTCAGGACCCGCTCCCTTGGCGTGGCAGCCGAGGGTCTCCCCGACCAATACGCCGACGGGAAAGCGGCCAAAGTATGGCAGCTGTACATCGGAGACACGCAGAGCAGGACGCAGGAGTACAAGAGCTGGGTCGTGTCCCTGCTGAAGGACCACGGCGTGCGGTCCATTCTCGACGTGGCCTGCGGAACAGGGTAACAAGGCGAATGGGGAATGGCTGGGATGACTGGTGCTGAGTTTTCTGATGGGATAGGGGTGAACCTGAACGCCACACCTTACCACATTGCAGTTTTCCTTAATGTTTACGTGGGTACCTGCGAAATCCAGCCCCGAAATGATGCAAATGTGCCATCGCTTCGGCGTTATTAGGTGAAAAACGGGGGAATTCGAAGAGTAACGGCTAAAATAGTGTAAAGAACGTGCGAAAGGGTGCTTATGTAAAATTCAAGCCCACTTTCAAAGAGCATGGATGTCTAAGGTATCTATAGGAATTCAAAGCATATATATATGCAAAATGTGTCTGAGCACCGTACCTTCTTCATGAAACGCGAAAAAGATACTGATTTACATCGCTATAGGTTTTTTTTTTCTTCTTCTTTTTTTTGGGTGATTCAGACTGGTTATGCAATCATCCACAAACTCAGTCGCAATGAGATCGGCTAATTTGGTCTTGAATTTGATTCGAACTCGGTGACCATTTAACACCCCAACAAAGTCTGGATTAGCCTGATGAATGAAAGTGCTGAGTGGTCCAGGCTGCACTTGCAGATTCCTGCCCGCGGTGCAGGTCCTGAGGCTGGAGAGTCCCGCCTGGCTGCAGGCCACAGAGGAGGTCAACAGCACCGGGGGGGCGAAATGGTTAATGAGCTGGTGTTTGGTTGCTGGAGTGAGTTTTAACTGGTTCCCTGCAGTTCAGCCCCCTGGCAGTGATACTTTATCAGAAATGTGTGATCAGGACAAGGCCATCCCAGGAGACACACACTGTTTTTTTTCCTCCTCTAACCCCTATTTTGCAATTTGTAATGTCTACTCTATTTTCCATGAATGAACAGATTAATCAAGAAAAACTGGCAAACAAAAGCCTGGATTGTTGTTACATACTTATTAAACTATTTTGCACAATTCGTAAAAAAAAAAAAACATATTAGAGGAGTGACCCAGCACAAAAGTGCAGTGTTCTGTTACTGACACTTTAACACAGGCAAAGCCACGTCTTGCATGCGATGTTGCCTGTGGCAATCAATAAATCATATTCAAACAAAGACGACATTTGAAATGTGAGGAAGAAGAAGAAAAAAAAAAAAAAACGTCTGAAACTCGTGGTTGAATATGCTTGTCTAATTTGCTCTGCAGGTTGCAAACAATGTACTGCAGTATAATTGTTCCATAATAGTTCTATAATTTAACATCTCAGTATAGCAGTGCTGTAAGGACAACAGTGCGTTTATATAACTGAACCTTTAAGCAGTGCTCATTTACACCTGGTGGAAGATGAAACCAACATTTCCTTGAAGGTCTGATGCATCTGCGGAGGCGAAGCGGTGAGAGGAGTCACTATTGGCACATAGCAGCAGCGACCTCATTCTGTAGTAGTGTGTGTCAGATGCCATGTGTGTAAACACGCCTGCGGAACCTGGCTTCAAGTGGCTCCACTATTTTTGGTCCCGTAAAATGTGCAAGCTATGCACCGTCCAGCTGTTGGCTCACCAGATTTGTGTCAGTGTCCGCGGCTGGATGACTCCAGGAAATTTTTTAGCTCGATAACGCGAACCACAATCGCAAGACACCTCACTGATCCTTTCCTTTTACATTTATGACCGTGTTTTGTGCATTATCTGATCATTATCTGGGTTTGTATCGGGTGTTGCCGTGTGTGTTTTGGTGGCTGTCAGTCATTGAACCACGGAGCCCTTTTCAGGTCAGATCCTTCTCATCTGGGCCAGTGTGTGTTATCTTTTTGTTTTCAAGCAATGTATGACTGAACATGGGTGGGGAAAAGATAACACATGCTGTTGGTTTTGACTTGGCAGAGTGGACTCCATCATGCTGGTGGAGGAGGGATTTAATATGATGAGTGTGGACGCCAGTGACAAAATGCTGAAGTACGCGCTGAAGGCCAGATGGGACAGGAGGAAAGAATCCGCCTTCGACCAGTGGGGTAAGGCGTGCTCCTTCCATTCAGGTGTAATGTTGGCGTATCCATTTGGTCTTATTGTCATCTCCCGTTTTCTTTTCCGTCGTCACCCTCAGTGATCGAAGAGGCCAACTGGCTGACGTTGCCAGACGATGTTCAGAGACCAGGATCTGGCTTTGACGCCGTCATCTGCCTGGGCAATTCCTTTGCCCACTTACCAGATTTTAAAGGTGCGGGGGTCATCATCTTTATGCAAGTGGCACAGCAGCTAACAGACGGAGTCAGTCAAGTCTGACCTCTACAGCCCTTTCAGGTCCTCTTTAACAGTTGCCTTCATTATTTGTTTTGTTTGTTGTTTTGCTTGTAGGGGACCAGAGCGAACAGAAGTTGGCTCTTCAGAATATTGCCAGCATGGTGCGACCAGGAGGGATCCTCATCATTGACCACCGCAACTACGACTACATCCTGGAGACTGGACGGGCGCCACAGGGGAAGAACATTTATTACAAGGTAAGAAGTGAAATATCTCCAGCCTAGATGGCTAATTGTACAGTTTTGGCTCAAAGAACTCACGAGAACCCCACATTTCTCCAAAAATCTGATGTGGCTGTAGGTAGATAATGTTGTGGAAGAAACAAGCATTTAATAAAATTCGCATTTAATTTTGTCTGATGCCTCAAAGGGTACAATCCTTTTCCTTGTCTAATCCTGAGGTGTATGCCCCTTTGGTACCTGGGGGCTGAGTGGACGGAGGGCACAGGTCACATTTGCATATAAGGAGACAGTCTCGTGGTTGACTGACATGTGATGAAATGAGGAACGTCTAGTAATCGTTGAATCAATGTGAAACTATGTCGTCAGCATAGCTGGACATATTAAATCACACTGTGCACTCACAGTGTTTTTGCCTTCCGCGGTTGTTTCCGTCACATAGGGAGATAGGGTGACCTTACACATTTCCATGTCTCGATGATGTGCGGTGTGGTTCACGGCTTGTGAGGCACTGACTTTATTACAATCGGATTTGCAAACGTATGAATCCAATGGAGTCGCTTATTCATCATTTGATTCGAAGTCGTTAAAGGTTGATGTTTCTTTTTTAAAACTTCATAGTGTAAATCACTGGGTAAATACAACCATCGGTATGAATATTAACGTGCCATCAGGGAAGATAAAATCCATTGATGGAATAACCTGGTCATTCAGTATATTCAGGTAGTCAGCTGACCTCATTCTTTGAGCACATACTGCTGCTCAACCTACACCTAACTGCAGCAACCCCAGATCACAACACTGCCCCCTCAGGCCTGTACAGTAGGCACTAGGCATGATGGGGGCATCACTTCATCTGCCTCTCTTCTTACTCTGATGCGCCCATCACTCTGGAACAGGGTCAATCTGGACTCATCAAGACCACATGACCTTCTTCCATTGCTCCAAAGTCCAAAGTCACGCTCCCTAGCAAATTGAAGCCCTTTTCTCCTGTTAGCCTCACTGATAAGTAGTTTTCTTCAGGCTACACAGCTGTTCAGTCCCGATCCCTTGAGTTCCCTTCGCACTGTGCGTGTGGATATCCTCTTACTCTCACTATTAAACATAGCCCTGAGTTCTACTGTTGTTTTTCTTTGAGTTGATCTCACCAAATGTTTAAGTGATTGCAGATCACGATCAGTCAAAATTTCTTCCAGCCATATTTCTTCCTCGAAGACAATGGGTCCCCACTATCCTTCCATTTCTAATTATGCATCAGGCAGTTCTTAACCCAATTTCAGTAGTTTCTGCAATCTCCCTAGATGTTTTCTCTGCTTGATGTATGCCGATAATTTGACCCTTCTCAAACGGACTAACATCTTTTCCACGACCATGAGATGTGTCTTTCCACATGATTGTTTTGAAAATGAGAAGCAACTTATTGCACCAGTCGCGGTTTCATTACTTGTTTCCACCCGACAGATAATTGCCTATACAGTAATTATCCAAGAGGAAGCTTGTATCTATTTGCTTAGTCAAATCCAGGTGGCGACTTTTTTTTTTTTTTTTTTTTTGGCCGGGCAGTGTGTGAAAATATGAGGTTATTGAAAAGAGTCGACTGTCAGACATGGTCTTGTGAATTGCGTCTGAATAATTCAGAATATTTGCTCATGCTGGAGGCTGAGTGACAGAATTTTGTTTGTGGACAGATTATTTCGTCTGAGATGTGAAGTCTCCCAGACTGTCTGATAGCCCGAAGATTCTCAGAAAGTAGCACCTGACTGTCTGTCTGTGTGTGTGTGTCTGTGTGTTTTACTTGAGAGGAAGGCAAAGGAACAATAGAGCAATGTTGGTTTTTTTTTTTAGTCCGATGCAGTTGGAAAGGAGGTCAGTGCAACGAGCTGCACCTTTTCCTGTCAGTGAAGTAGAGCAGACGTCTTGGTTCACTTATTCCCTGGAATACTTCAGAAAATGATCCGCATACATACCCAATTACATTTTGGCCCACGCCTATCCTGTAATAACACCGTGTGTGTGTTTGTGTTTGTGTTGTACAGAGTGATCTAACTCAGGACATCACCACGTCGGTGCTGTGGGTGGATAGTAAGCCCCACATGATCACCCTGGACTACACCATTCAGGTCCCACAAGCCCAGAAGGCTGTGGAGGTCAGGTAGGTCAGGCTGGCCAGGGCAGCATGGCAACTCTTTGACTTTCCACTGTTTTTTTTTTTTTTTTTTTAATGCTCTACATACAGACTGGCAGCCTGATTTTATTGTATATGTGTGTGTGTGTGTGTGTGTGTGTGTGTGTGGTCTTCAGTAAATTCCGCCTGTCCTACTACCCTCACCGCCTGGCCAACTTCACGTCGTTGTTGAAGGACGCCTTCCACGGCAAGATGGAGCATGACGTCTATGGCGATTTCCAGACCTACATCCCCGGTCAGACACAGGTGCCCTGCTACTTTATACACGTGTGCAAGAAGACCGCCTGAGTGCCGCTCAGAGCTCTGGCTGCCAAGTGGGATAAAATTGTCTTTCATTACCTGGAATATTTGATCTTTAGGTTTTATCAGTTTATTGTGGTAGCATATTATCTTAATATTTTTGTTCCAAATTAAAAGGTCCACTTTTCTCGCCATAGATTGCAGAGAAATGATCAAAGACAAAATGTCTGTGAGGGGAAATCGGGTTTCTTTTCTTTTTTTTTTTTTGTTGCCCCGCTCTGCCCGTAGAGGTGCTGAGCTTCTGCCTGTCACCTCTGGCGAAGTGGGTGAGGTGGTTTTGGTGAGATGGGAGCCCAAACAGCACTTATGGAGTGTGTAAAGCTTCAAGTTCAAGTTCACAAGCTTGAAATTGTGAACATATTCCTACTTGAATCAAATTGACGATTTGACTATCCAGTTATCAGACAATGCAATTATCATATTACAGTATTCACACATCTTGCCTGACCAGGCTTGTGTTTAGTTTCTGTTTCAAGAGAGGTCAAGTTAGGTTAGATTAAACCTTATGTTCACTGTCCACTCTCACTCTGTTCACCGAGTTTGACAGAATTCTGTCCTTCGGATTTGTAAAATGTACACCCAATGTTTTGGGCCGCAGTTGTCGCATCTGAACCCTGAAAACTACCTGATGTGTTTGGTTGCCGTGCTGCATGTCAGCAGTGTTCCTCACTGGGACTATGCAATATTGGTCACTATTGTTGTTGTGCTTAAGCAAAGTTGCAGCTTCAGGCGGTTGTGTCTGTCGCAATGAACCACAGTGTCTTAAATACACAAAGTCTGTCTTTGTCAAACGCTTTTTGTGTGTAACCGCTCTTTATTCTGAAGAATTGAGCCACATTTCATACCTGAAATTCTGTTAACCACTTTGATGAATCTCAACTCTACTAAGATGGGTTCCGTTATACTTTTCTATTGTCTCATTTCAACAACCAAAGATGTTTGAAAAGTGCAACACATGTCACTGAAAAGCGAAAACTTGAATTTTACTCAGATGTTCATTATTGCCGTGTGCAGGAAGTTGATGATTAACTGATTAACAAGTAAATGCAGTGTTTACTCTCAAATGTACAAAATCAGCTGATATGGTGTAGATAGTTGCTCCATACTGAATCTGGAAAGAACCAAAATGTAGTTGACGGAGCAAGGTTGGCTGAGTGTCAGCCTATATCCCAGAGCTTTAAAGAAGTTGGATGTTTGAATGAGTGAAGATTGTGAATGTCTCAGTCTTAAAGCCGAAGCAGTGGAAAAGAAGAACCACAAGGTGTTTATGATCATTAAAAACGTTTTGCCTTAAATACAAACAATTAAAAGATATTTTCAGTGACATCTGCGTCCTGTTTCCACCCCCTGCCTCCCTTACATCGACAAACCAGGAATACCAACTCAACTTTGTCCAGGATCGGCATCCTCTCATCGTCCTGCCAGACTCGCGGTGTTTGGGCCTCTGGTTACTTTAAACTGCGGAACACAAATCTGACACTAGGTGGCGTCGCCTCACCATATGAACACACCGTGTTTTGTGCTCGCGCTCTCACTTAGCACTCTGTTGAAACAAATGGGGGGGAAAAAAGGGTAAATTTGATCAGTGATGAATCTTGTATGTTTAACCTGAGCTCAAGAGTTGGTGTTTAATTGTTGTTAATGAGTAGTTCGAAGCATTTGTTGATTTTTAACTGAAATGTGTAACTTATTCAAACCAACTTGGCTTCAGCAGCTACACTATCGTAATTCAATTTTAGGAATAACTACCAACCACTCCTTGGACCAACTGGTCAGTGACTGCATTTCAATCTTTAATTTCCAATCTTACTTCCTCATTGCAGAGTACAATGAGTGCGATGTTTGATTTAACCGTACATGTTGTAATGACTTACAAGTGGGAAGTATAGAGTCTGTGCCGTTTCCTGAAGGGTGAATCTGACCTATAACCTCTGACCATGCCCTTGTTGGCTGCTGCGTTCCCACGGAGCCTCCCAGCCGCTCTCATCCCACGTCACGGCTTTCGCCACCAGGCGCAGAGGCGAGAGGCCGATACACAAACCAGATGTGAGCGGTCCCGGTGTTTCCCAGAGAGACGACGGCTTTGCGGAGGGTGGAGCGCGGCTGAACGTGACGGCGATGGGGAGGATCGCTCTTCCACACTCACCATTGGCCAAACCAAACGGCAACACACTCACTCAGGCAGAGGAGTCGTCTTGGGAGCGTCACAGCCGTAAAGCTGTAAAAGATGAAATGTGACTCACAGTGTGCAGTGTCCACGCTTGGCCAGCAGGGTCATGAAGTGACCACGACGGGACTGAGGGTGGGGAATGTGCGACTCATTTCTTTTTCAACCAGTTTCGCCTCTCATCCATCTTATATTCACCTAATATGGCGTCAGGCAGATTTTTGCAGCCCCGGCAGTATATTTTGGTTCTTACTCTGCTCGAGGTAGCGACGATAACAAGATCCGTGAGGGAGAACGAGAGTGACAGCGGTTTTGATGGCAGTGTGGGGAGGAAAAGAAAGCGATAGAAGAGGCCAGCGACTTCTGTGTCTGTGTCCACAAAACATCCGAGGCACAAAACACACAACACCACACGCACACGCACACGCATGCAAGATCTTTAAGGAGTGGAAGAGAAGTAAATACACACAGGAGCATCCCAAAGATACAGAGACAATACTGTGGTGATGGGGAAGAGTGTGTGTGTGTGTGTGTGTGTGAGAGAGAGAGAAAGAGTGAGGGGGATGGGGTCATATGACTGCGGTTGCTGCTATACAATGATTTTCCAGATGTGAGCGGTCGAGGGAGAGAAAGAAGTACAGCTGGTGGGAGAGGGAGAAAGAGAGGTGCAGAGGGCTGGAGGGAGGAGGAGCACGGGAGGAGAGAGAGAGAGGAGAGGAGAAAGACAGAAACCTGCGGACACGGCAGGAGGAGAAAGGGAGTGGTACAGAGGAGGAAAGGAGGGGTAGGCGAAAATGGTTGAGAGAGCAAGAGAGAAGGAGTAGAGAGGGAGAGAGGGAACTCTGATTCTTTTCTCCTCTGAGGTTGCTGCTCCTGGCAAGGGGCAGCAAGGGGTCAAATGCAAAGGTTGTGGCCTCCTCCTCCTTCGATGGAATCTGGCAGCAGTGATGGGAAGCAAAGAGGAGAACAAAAGGCGGCGGCAGCCTGCGGAAAACTTCCTGTAGACTCACTGAATCCTCCCCTCTCCCTCCTCCCGCACTCCCCAGATCACTGATCACATCCACGCCATGGTGATGATGTTTTTATGGAAGTGCATGTGATGTGTGTTTCGCATATGACTCCTGAGTGGAAGACTGGCTCTCATTTTTCAATCCCCCTGCGAGTGTGTGTATGTGTGTGTGTGGAGGCAGAGGAGCAGGACTAAGAAGTCCCAGCTGTCCGAGTCGCAGCTGCTGTGGCCTGTGAGGAAGGACGGACAGTCTGTGTGAAGGACTTTTGTTGCTTTGGGGCTCTTTTCAGGCAAAAGAAGTCAACACTTTATGAAAGAGGAAGGACTTTGGTGAAGGTCAGAAGGTCCTCACAAGGATACAGTCATGCATACAAACTCATGCGTGCACATGCAGCGCACGCAGATTTGCAAATATGAGATTTGACTGAGAGGACAATGTCCAGATAGGCCACAGCTAGAACTTAACTGCGGTCTACGTGCAGCTGTAGTAAATAGTAAAAAATAAAATAAAATAAAATAAATACATGATGAATAGATAAATGAAT
>OMPJ01016731.1:0-17171 GCA_900312935.1 Carapus acus
ACTACAGGTTAATATACTTGAAAGTGATTCATATATTAAAATAGGGGCAGACAAAAAAACAGCTGTGGCTGGTCAGTTTGGGGTCAGTGAGCAAAATTCCACAAATTCATAGTTGTGAGAAAGCGAATAGAAAAAGTGTGGGAGAGGTGAAAGCTTTCATATACAGCCCTCGCTGAAGAAAACCATTTTGTGAGAGAAAGATTTAAAGGGTGCGTCACTTCTCCGCCATTTTTTGGGGGGTTGCTAACAAATCTCTCGCAAAAATGGGGAGTTCACTGTATGTATTTGTGCTTTGCACAATACTGAACAGGTCAGTTGCCAGTCAAGAGAGATGGGCTCTTCTCTTTCAGTTTCAACTCCTCACTTCCTCTTTCACGCTCCCTAATTAGGTACACACGCAATGTGTGCGTTCAGATCTGATGACTGTTGTCAAACGACAGATAATCATCCTTTTACTTCCTCTTACCGCTTCACACCCACCATCTCTCCTCTCTCTGTCTCTCTCTCCCCCTCCACTCTGCTGTGCCCATTTCTGTTGTGTCGATGCAGTTGCGCAATGTCGTGGCAAAAAGTCGGTCAGTGTGTGTGTGTGCCTCACCTTCGCCCCTCTCTGACATCTTTTTCCTCCGCGCCCATCTCTTTTCTTTCTCCCGGCGCTGCGGCCGCTCCTGGGTGTGCATGCGCTGGTGCCTCCGCAGGTTGCCGAGGGAACTGCAGGCGTAGCTGCAGAGGTGGCAGGTGTACGGCTTCTCCCCGGTGTGTGTGCGGCTGTGGCGCTGCAGGTTGACCAGCTGCGCCGAGGCGTAGGGGCACAGGGGGCAGCGGTACGGCTTCTGCCCGTCGTGGATCCGCATGTGGCGCTTCAGGTGGTTGGAGTAGCGCGACGCGAAGCCGCACAGAGAGCACCTGTGCAGCTTGGGGGGGCCGGCGTCCCCGGGCTCGTCGCCCTTGGCGACGCTCCGCCTCCTCCTCGCCGAGCCGATGGACTTGTCCGCCACGTCCGACTCCGCCTCCTGCAGCAGGTCGAACGTGGCGGCGTGCTGGAGGCCTTCTTCGCACGCCAGGCAGTAAAGCTCAGCTCCAAGGTCAAGCCCCGCCCCTTCAACACATACAGGAAACGCAAGGAATTTACAAATACCAGCTCCAGACAAAACACCACCTCACGGTCGCTCAGAATTACTAATGAAGTATGACATACCCAGGTCTAGCCCCGCCCCCAATGACGCCTCCCCAAGGAGTTGTCCACAGCCTTTACAGGAAAGGAATCCTGGGAAATCTGTGGGCGCCGCCTGGGAGTCATCAACACTGAGGGAGAACACACTCATACCTACAGGAGGACAAACAATGAGGTGTTGGACATCTCAGTGTGTGTGCGTGTTTGTGTAGAGTGTTTGTGTAGTGTGTGTGTGTCCGTTTGTCTGTGTATTTGCCACCGACCTGTGTCTCTGTCCAGCCCCATGATCTCAGAGTCTCCAAATTCCAGTTCGCCGCTCAGCAGGAAGTCACTCTCCAATACCAGGCAGCTGGACTCAGGCACCACAGCCTTGTCCTCAGAGTCCACTACACACACACACACACACACACACAAAAACGCAACTTTTTACCTGGACAGCTTTACTACGCTGATAACAGTCACTTTTTGATTCCTCTAAGCAAAAACAAGATCACATTTCAGCCCAAATTTAACAGGCCGTTTCCGCTTTGACAAACAAAAGACAGGAACGGGCAGGAGAAACAGGAAGAGGCAGAGGAGAGGAAGAAAGACGGGAAGGAGTGAGGGCAGGAGGGCAGGGGGGGTGGGGAGAGGAAGATGCGGAAGAGGAGGAGGAAGAGGAGGAGGAGGAGGAGTGTGTGAGTGTGTGTGTGGAGAGGGTCAGGTAGGAGCTGATTACCAAGGGCTCCAAAGAGGAAGTGGAGACAGGAAGCGCAGAGGAGGAAGAGAGGAAGTGGCGAAAACATTCAGGATGAGATAACGCACACACAAACGGACTAAGAACAACATGTCTCAGGCAGAACCCGAGCCTTCTTCAGCCTGGAGAGGAGTAAAGAAGAGGATAACTACTCTGGTCTGTAAATATGCTGAACCGGTTAAACCACAAGGAACGAGGATGTCTGAATAAACAACACAGAAAACTTCCCAATTCAGCCTGAGTTAAGTGCTTCCATTTCTACTCCAACACGAACTTCTGTCTCACAGAGTGATTTAAGAGTCAAAGTTGGGACTCACGTTTGACCGGCTGCGGGTTGGATTGTTTCCTCCGCGGCATCTTCGCTCCGACTCCTCAGGAATCCTGCGCGTACACAACTCGGCTTGGTGAGTCCGTGAGGTGGCCAGCTAGCTGCATGCCATCTTCGTCATCACCGTCATCGTCGTCATCTCCTTCCTCTTCCTCCAACGGACAGCGACAGCGGTGGTGTCATCGCTTGGGACTACTGCCTGTGGCGGAGGGATCGCCCGAGCACAGCGCGTTACCACACACCACCTAACAGCTCCTTTCTACTACACCTAACCACGAAAACACAATGTTTTTGTGTCATACAGCGGCGTTATGCACCCCACAAACAACGCCGTGTCCGCGGCCGTGTTGTTGTGCTGCGGTAAATAGACGGAGCCATGTTGCTAGCGCTTCAACTTCACTCTTTCAAAGTGACATGGCGTTTAGACACAATTTCTACTTTTGTAAGTTTAAAGTTAAGCGACGGGCGTCGTGGCGTAGGAGGACTCACCTGTGCCGCGATCCGAACATTATTTTGGGCCGGTAAACAGTCCTAGGTTGTTTCCGTGAGAGTCTTTTGTTGTGAAGCACGCACCGCTAACGCGTACACGCCGGTGTGTGCCTCCTTAGTAGTAGGGGGGCTGCGGGCGCTGAGTGAGTATTGGCGAGGCTCGGCCCGGAATGACGCGCTCCGATTGGCTGCGTAGCGACACAGCTACTCATTAATATTCATTAGAATAAGCCAACCGCGGTCAGTGATTGGTTGGAAGTCTCGACTGGGAGACCCACGGAGGAGCGAGGACAACGCAAAACAAAAGCAGCTGCAGAAGATAATGCAAGAGTTAAAAAAAAGAGTCTTTTCTTACATGGGCTCAGCTTGACAGATGACCAACGGAGATGAGAGCAGTTTCAGCTTCTTTGTTGTTTACAGGGACGACCTCAAGAGGTGATGGAAAAACTGTAAAAGCCGTTGAACAGTGAGAAAACGGAGTGAACTCCGTTTATTTATGAGGGAACATCACAGCTGATGACATCACGGTTAATGACATCACAGGTTTGCGTAAACGGGTGACGTCATTGTCATTTCACTGTTGGTTTATACGGTCAATGCTTACTTTAAGTACGTGTAGGACTTTTTGTTGTTGAGTTCTGTCCTTTTCAATTGAAGAGTTTATTGGTTACATGTCAATTGGATGTGCAAGAGAATGAGACAGTGGCAATGCTCACAGAAATATGTAAATTAAACTCAAACTGTGCAAATTGCAGAAGGTAATAACAACAATGTCTTCAACTAAGGGAAGGGGTTGGACAGCATACTGGGACATGACTACATGCATCTCTAAGTAATGAAATGATATTGATATATAATACAATACAATACAATACATCCCATGAAGTTTCACCATGCATTTTCCAAGATGTAATGCATTCATACCAAGAGGCACCATGTCTCTTTGCTAAAACTACCCCTAAATTAGTTGACATTCTGCCTCCATACCTATTAAATGGTATAGATAGATAGATAGATAGATAGATAGATAGATAGATAGATAGATAGATAGATAGATAGATAGATAGATAGATAGGTGGATGGATGGATGGATGGATGGATGGATGGACTTTATTAATCCTTGAGGAGAAATTCAACTGTCCGACAGCTCATCAAACAAAAAGGAAAACAAAAAACTAGCACACAGTTCCATTCAGACTATGAAATATTGGAGTTGAAATAAGTTTAAGTTTTTATTCATTCACAATCTGTTAATGCATGCTTCATCATGAATCAGTTCAAGGATAAAGTTTATTTCTTTATTCACCATTTGTCCACAGACCAGCAGTCCAGACACATTTGAAATGCTGTGCTGAGCTGTTGGAGTCCAGGTGAGGGTTCACTATAAAAGGAGGTCATTGCACATTTTTTTAAAAAGTGTTGCGCTTATCATTTGAGTGGTACATTTTTATGGCAATTAAGGGTTTGATGTCTATCATTTCCCAGTCCAATTAGCAAATTCAGATTCTGTTTTCCCTGACCACAAGCGATGGATGATAAAGAGCTCTGGACTCAATGTAGATGATTTTGTTGATGATATCAATTTTACATGGTAGCCACATTAAGATCTTGTCCATTTTGCTCATTGGCTGCCCTAACTTGTCTTCACAAGTTTTAAACAGAAATATAAACCGAAGGGGCAAGTGCAGAGAAGATTCATTGCGCTTGTCGTCAGTGTCAATCGGACGACCTCTCAACTTTCAAGAAATTCTTGTTGTTGTCAACGGTTTTGTATGAATTTGAATGCTACTGCAGTAAATTGGAATAATCTAATAAATAATGTAATACGTAGTTAGTTGTGGGCGTTCGACCACAACGCCGGAAGTGAGGCAACGGAATAATTTTGTACCTTACAAAAACAGTAACAACTCTTAAATCTTCAGACTTGTTGTTATCTCAAAACGATTACACTACACTCCTTTACTCTTTTTGACCTACAAAGTACAAATGGAAGAGCAAAAATATAAATATTAAATGCATATTAGTCTAAAAATCCTGAAGTGACCACCCCGGAAGTTGAGCGGAGAATGACTCATTTGCATAGTAATTTCTTGTCTTTATCTACCTATTTTTTACGATTAACCATATTATACAAAACCAATTTGGAATTCGATTTACAACAAAATTATACCATGTTATACAAAACCAACTTGGAATTCGATTTACAACAAAATTATACCCGACTACTCAAATTGCATTTGGGTGCGGAGCCGCTCTTCCCGAAGCTACGTCAGCACCGCGGAACTCCATGGAAACGCCAAGATGGCGCGCGGAGTGTGCTAGCCAAAAGCAGCAACAGCAAAGCTAAACCTGTAAACAGATCTTCTGCCCGCGACTCCCTGCCATCATGAGTCTCACTCCCGACGCGAGAGCCCGCGACAGCCAGACTCAGAGGATTCAGGAGAAGATCGCCAACGTGGAGAGGCATTTTGGGGAGATGTGCCAACTCTTCGCTGCCTACGTGCGTAAAACGGCCCGGCTACGGGACAAGGGGGACATGCTGGTTCGGGAGATCGGCCTGTACGCCGACACAGAAACGCCCAACTTGAAAAGGTGCATGAAAGAGTACACGGACCACCTAGCCAAGATTCAAGACTATCGCCACGCTCAGGTGGAGAGGCTCGACGCCAAAGTCCTGGAGCCCCTGAAGAGCTACAGAGCATTGGTGAAGCGGCAGAGGGACGACCTGAAGAACACCCAGACCGCCAGGGTGCGAGAGGCCAAACAGATGGCTCAGCTTGAGAGGACCAGGCTTAGGAACCCCTCAGACCGACAAACCATCTCCAAAGCAGAGAGCGAGCTGCACAGGGCCACCATGGACGCCACGAGGACCACCAGGCAGCTGGAGGAGACCATTGACGAGTTTGAGAAGCTGAAGCTGCGGGACATCAAGAAGATCTTCAGCGACTTCACGCTGGTGGAGATGTCTTTCCACGCCAAGGCGCTGGAAGTCTACACACTGGCCTACCAGAGCATCCAAAAGGTCCAGGAGGAGGACGGGGAGGAGGGTGACCATGATGGACAGAGACCATTCATGCTCCAGTCCAAGAGAGAAGAGGACGACGAGGATGAAGATGAAGACGAGGATGAGGACGAATCAGAGGAGGAGACTGATGATGACGATGAACCCTGAGTCATGTTGTTGTGCCTTATGTATTTGAGCTCTGAAATCATGCCTGTGCTACTAAACGTACTAAATCAAAGTATTGACTGCAGTATTGTTCTGTTTTGTATTGTATCGTTGCAGTGTTTTTTCTTTTCTACCTGACTTCAGACATTTTTTGTATTACGTCAAGTGTTTTTACTTTTGAACCTGTATTATGTAATTCTCTTTTGTCAATGTTATGAACTCTTAACAATGCAGCCATGGAGTTGCTGCAGCTCACCGTGGGTCATAGGTAATAAATCAATTGAATTAGAGAATGACTGGCACAAATAAATTCAGTGTCCATCTGAGCTACTTTATAAAGTCATTTGGACCAGTAATCCAACTTCATGTTGATGAATAATGTTTGCGTTAGAGATGATGCCTCTCATTAAGCAGTTTCGTCAGGTCCTCCTGCATTATTTATCTCACACCAGGAATGTAAACACAAATCGTTATTACTATATAGAATTTGTGCTCGTGTGTATTTCTAATGCAAAAGTATTGGCCTGAACACCGCTGTGCCATGAACAGATGTCGATTCGTGAACTAGTGCTCACAGCGCCATCAGGCGGCCGTTTATGTTAACGCACAACTGTGAACCGACGCAGTAACAGAACTGCTCTGGATGATGTCACGTCGCATCTTAACGTCATACAAATTATGATGCAAATCGAAGAGTCGAGTGCAGTATTTAATTCACTTTATACGGTGTTTTCGTCCGTGAGGGGGAGACATGACGTCCTACAGAGATATCGCAAGGGCGGGTGAGACAATTGAGTTTATTTTAGATAAACACTTTATCTCTTTTTGAGACCCTGAATTTTAAATGATCGCTTAAACTGGCCGTATAACTTAAAATGTAACACGTTCATCCCATCACGTGTCCATTTAGATAATTTCTTAATCTTTACGTGTCTTAATAGGATGAATTCTCATGCGATTTCACAGGGTTGATCCCCTCGCACTTACTCATTTTAAGCCTCCTTCCATTATGAGAAACTCACAACTTTACCAATCCGCTTTTCGGCGTCTCGACGCAGACGGCCGAATTCCTCCAGGAGTGGGTCTCCGCAACCAGTTTCCATGGAAACGGCCGTCTGACGCCAGGATGGACGTGAGCATGAGTCGGACTGCAGCCGCGCATGTCCCGATGCCGAACAGCTTGGACCGCTTCCCCCCCATCATCGCGACTGTGCCCGCGGACGCCCGCGACAACCAGACGCAGAAGATCCAGGAGAGGATCGCCAACGTGGAGAAGCACTTTGGGGAGATGTGCCAACTTTTCGCCGCCTACGTGCGTAAAAAGGCTAAATTGCGGGACAAGGGGGACATGCTGGTCCGGGAGATCGGCCTGTATGCGGACACAGAGACCCCCAACCTGAGGGACAACATCAAGCAATTTATGGACCACCTAGCCAAGATCCAAGACTATCGCCACGCTGCGGTGGAGAGACTGGACGCTAAGGTCCTGGAGCCGCTGAAGAGCTACAGATCCTTGGTGAAACAGCAGAGGGTCCACCTGAAGAACACCCAGAGTGCCCGGCTCAGAGAGGCCAGGCAGATGGCTCAGTTGGAGAGGACCAGGCTGAAGAACCCATCTGACTCAAGGACCATCTCCAAAGCAGAGAGCGAGCTTCACAGGGCCACCATGGATGCCACAAGGACCACCAGGCAGCTGGAGGAGACCATCGATGAGTTTGAGAAGCTGAAGCTCCAGGACATCAAGAAGATCTTCAGTGACTTCACAATGGTGGAGATGCTGTTTCACGCCAAGGCGCTGGAGATCTACACCATGGCCTACCAGAGCATCCAGTGTGTCCAGGAGGATGAGGAGGAGGACGACGACCAGGAGGAGGGCCGCATCCCGTTCCAGGTCCAGGACCTGGACCTGGATATGAACCTGAACATGCACAGATCCATCCCGTTACGGAGCAGAAGAGAGGAAGAGGAAGAGGACGAGGACGATGATGAATCTGAAGATGAGTCTGATGACGTAATTTATGATGACTGTCGAACTGTTTTACCTGACAAGGGACATCAGATTATAAGATGAAACATGTCCTTGAAAAGTATTAGATACTATTTTTTGTATCTCTGCAGTGCTTCTACTCTAATTATACCCACACAATAGTAAATAATACTGTGGTTTAATTATTACTTTGGTGTATTACTATGACCAAAGTATGAATCAACTGCTTCCATACAATCACAAGTTTACTTTAACTATTTGCACAGTCATATCCATTGGTGTGCAGTATTGACAGGGCAAAAATGAAATAAAGGGAAAATCTCATACACAAAAATCACAATTTCAAGCACAGACACAATAATCTCCTTTGACAAATGTGAATTAGATCAGGAGTAAACAACAAAGCTGCACCGTCACACTATACGCCACGCATGTCAATATGCAGGAATTTAGGAGAATTTGCAAATATTTTTGCCAAGTGTTCCCGTGTGTGGACACCACGTTGTTCATTTTCAATTCACACTCAGACGTTCATCATGGCCTCAAACTCGTCAATCTTTTGGCGGGTGTTTCCTCTTCGTATCCTTCTGTACGACAAGCTTTTGTACTTGGGTGGAGGCTTTTTTGTTCCGTTGGCCTTCTCATCCATTCTCCTCCCCCTCCACTCATCGTCTGTCTCTCTTTCTCCAATGGATAATGTCGTCTGGATCGATGCGTCGCTCACCGAGCTCACGTTCTTGTCGGGGGTCGAACCTTGACCCATAAGGTCGCAACAGGCACAAAACATAATAATATAAGATAAATGACTTCAAGTCTTTAGAAAATACAGATCACTATGCAAGAAAATACATCAGAACTTCCACGAAAATACGGTTCATCGTGAGTTAAAGTACGAAAGCGTCATCCTCAGAGGCAAGACTGGCCTAGTTGTAAAACAGCACCATCGCGTGGCCACTTAAAAAATAGCTGCTACCTCAACTTTGCGATCACATTCATAATGTTCTGTTGGACTCAATCCGGTTTTATTTGTGTGGCGCCAAATCATAACAGAAGTTATCTCGACGCGTCCTGAAAGAAGACTTTCAATTATATATTCAGACGTAAACGTACATCTTTGTGCTACTCCATCTTCAAGCTAATATTTTCTCACACATTTTAGTCAGACATCAGTATCATCACAAACATCCTCTCACCTTCCATATTTTCGGTCTTTTCAAAGACACCTTGAGGTCCCTGAGGAGGAAGTGATGTCACTTGAGAGGCGGCTACATCCTGTTTTAGTGCTTCGGGTGACTCCTCTGGGGACGGTGAGTGATGAAGGGCAGACTCGGGTTCTTGGGGACCGGACAGGACATAGTCCTGTGTCTCCTCACCTCCACATGTGTCCACATCTTCCTCCATTTCACCTAAAATGTCCGACTCATTCTCCTGCTCCGTTATTTCTTTTTCCTCAAGCTCCTCTTTTTGTTGGCCTTCCTCGTCATCCTGGTCCTCTTCACATTCTATGTCTTTCCTCACTTCTTCAAGTGTCTGGATCTCAATGTCTACTGCTTCTTTTTCCACCCCCTGTTTCTCCCTCTCCTCTCCCACTTGTTCCTCCTTCCTCTCCTCTTCTTCCTCTTCCTCCGGCCCCCCTGTCTCCTTGTGCTGCTTGGACCATCTCTCCTCTTCCTCTTTCATCTCACCCTCTTCCTGGCCTTCATCCTGCCATTCTGCTAAAATCTTTCTTCTGTCACCTTTGCCCTCCTCTCCTGTCCCATCCTCTTCCTCCGTCTGTTGTTCCTCCACCTCATCGTCCCCTCCTGCTCCCTCTCGTCTGTCTGTCCTTGCTTCCTCCTCTAGCGTCGTCTCCTCACTTTCTCCATTCTCCCGTCCCCTGCACCCTTCTTCCCCCTCTTCAATATTCAGATTGCCATGTCCTTCTATGTCACTTTCTCCATCCTCCTCGACCCTGCACTCCTCTTCCCCCTCTTCAATTTTCAGATTGCTCTCTCCTTCTTTGTCCTCTATTTCTCCGTTCACCCCCTTTTCCTCTGTTCCAGTCCTCCAATCTGCTCCATACTCCTTTTCCTCCTTCAATTCTTGACGTTCTACCTTGTCATTCCCTGCATCCTCAGACTTCCCTCCGTTCATCTGCTCCTCTCCCCTCTCTGTCTGTTTAACTTCACATTCATCCTCTATCAAAATCTCAGCCTCCTCTCCTTCTTCTACCTCGTGCGTGTCCTCCCCTTCTCCATCGTCCAACTTCTCCTCGCTCTTTCGTGTTGCTTCCTCCATCTCCTCCTCCTTGCATGCTGGTCTGGTGATGTCCATGGGCTCCATGGTGTCCTCCAGAGACAGGATGTCCCCAAACAGCCCAACAGCCTGGATGACCCGTGACACTATGGAGTTCTCCTCCATGTCCACATTGTCCTGCACATCTGCCACTGTCCACCAGCTCGACATGATGGACAGAGGGAAATGAAAGACTTCCAGCTTTGACCAAGAGAGACGGATCACAGAAGGATTGTGTTGATCCTGATTGGCAGAAATTCATATGAAGTAACAGCGCAGACCACATTCCAGACCCACGTGCTCCAAACTTAATACCTTAATCAGTTTCTTTGCTGATGTGAACACTTTTTGTGGACTTTCACAGCACTATTTTGTAAACCTCCACATGATTCTAGAACAGAACCTATCAGAGAATGTTCTACAGACGCTCTGAGGTTGATGTAACGTCTCAATTTTTTTCTCCATGTTTAATAGACACAGGAACACATGTCGTCTGTCTGCAGGCAGTGGTCAAAGCTCCAACAATCAAATAAGTAACTCAGAGCCCTGTAGACTTGTTGAGAGGAATTTAAAGCTTCTCGTATAACTCCCACACGTGTCAGCATTATGTCACCAGCCACACGCACACGCTCAGACACAACCACACTAAAAACCAGTAATCTGACCACAGAACCCAGTGCGGTAATGCGCCACAGAAACTTAAATCAGGTTTCAGTCTGATGCTTTTTTAAACATCTTTTTTTACATAAGCAGTGTCACATGTAGGCAGCGACGTTATGACGGCCATGTTGAGAATTAGAACATGGAAAATGAATGTTCATACTTTCCATAGCCGAGCCACTTTGAAGGATACTAGGATGTCGTCACTCAGACCGGCAGTTTGTCCCACAACAAAGGTGACATGGTCGACGCGAAGCAACTTTGGAGAGAGAATGTCAGCTTTGACACCTCAAAAACAGGAAACAATTCAAGCTATTTGAACAACGGGGGAGGCACTTCAGGAATCCTGAGGCTGTCCGACCAGCTCTGCATGGAGAAGGTCGAGATGTGGGATGCTGGTGCAGAAAGGTGGTGCAGACAATTGGATGTGCAAGGGGGAGCACTAGATGGCGCTGAAGATGAGGAAACATGACAAATAAATAAATAAAACAAATTGACAATGAGAGGAAAGTTTTGGAGTAATTGTGGAGGAATATTTGTTCGTCATCTCAGAATCAATAGATGTTTTTGGCTAAACAGTGACTTTTTTAACTGACTGTTACTTCTTTTCCTATCACCCTCCATTGTACCTTGGTTCTTTTCACACTGTCACACACACAGCAGAGAGCTGGTGTTCTGGTAATAATGGCAAGGACACGACGTGATTCATCATGAGATTTATCACAGTCATAAAACAGAAGTGTTCAAAGGGAGACTTCACAATCTGTCGTATGTCTTACACCGAAATTCAAGGACAAAATATAATAATAATATATATTAATATCCCCTTGCTCGATCATACAAAAAAGGTGCATGTTTTTATCATTGATATGTATATGAGTAGCCTTTTGAGCAAACATGCGATGATGGGATCAGGTATGAAGATAAAATCTAAAAAAAAAAGAAAAGTAAATACAAAGCAGCCCCCTGGACCTACAGAAATAAATACTCCCCACTCGTCAGATCTGTTTTGCCATGCTGTGAGGTGACGGTGAGCACTTCCTTTCTAGGGTTCACTGCGTTTCAGCGTCTTGGCCTCCTGCTGCTCCCTCCAGGCGGCGAGCACTTCGTCGTTCTCCGCCTCCGCATACGCCCGGGCTCTCACTCTCTGCCGGGTCTGAGCGATGAAGGCGGCCACGTCATCGTCCCCCTCCTCCGCCCCCTCCGCCTGCCACCGTCTGCTCTCCCGCGGCTCTGCGGTGCTGCTCCCAGCGAACGTCCTCATGACTTCGGCGGCCTCGCTTTCGTCTCGCTCGGCATATGACCCCCCCGCCCGACTGTATCTGAATTCGCTGCCGTTAGATTCTGCGTCCAGCTCTGACTGGTTGAGGTGGGAGCCTCTGGAGGTGTGAGAGGGCCGTAATCGGGACTGATATCTTGACCCAAGCCTGTGCTCCTCTTCCTCATCTCCATCAGCTGTGTACAAGGTTTCCCGACCTGGGTAACCAAATTCTGACGCAGAGGCATCAAGGTCGTCATACGGATCCTCCAACTCCTCCGCTCCATCCGCATTTAGAGGAGAAGCTATTTTTTTTGTTGGAGGCCGGACGCTATTCAGCCAGTCGTCCACACTCACATTCTTGTCCTTTTCCATATCTGTGTTCAGATTCAGGCATCCAGAAAGGCCAAATGTCTTCTTTTGTTTCCCAGCTTTCTTCTTGTTCACCTCAAGAAACTCCTCCTCTAACTTGCTCTTGTCCTTTTCCTCCTCCTCCTCCTCCTCTCCGTCCTTCTGTTTCTTCTTCTTGAACAGAGTGCTTCGTTTGTTGTCCTCCAGGATTTTCTTCTTCTCATAAACAGACATCTTGTCTCTCATATCAGACTTGATTTCCTTCTCCATCAAGTCCAGTTTTTTCATGTCCACTTCGTCCTGGAAGAGGCTGTACAGTGGGACACTGGTGGAGGTGATCTTGTTCCTCTTAGATCCCAGCGAGGTTCCTGAAGCAGTGCTCAGACCACCAGAGAGGACAGATTCGGTCCTGCCGCGTCCTGACAAAAGAGCGCTGGTGTAAGAAGTGCCGCTCAGCACGGAGCGCTTGTCATCATCCTGGGCTCGGCTGGAAAGGATGCTTGCTGCACCCCCAAAGCTGACCTCTGACCCCGCACGAGACGGAGGCGGCAGGCTCATCTCGCTCTGCTTCTGCTTGATGGTCTCAGAAACCACATTTGCGATCCAGTTCTGGATGCTAGCTAGGTTGACCATGGGTTCTCCTCCAGGGCCCGGCAGAGTGGGAACAGGCAGGATGGGAGGAACCGAGGGAACAGCACCGGGAGGAGGAGCAGAGTGCAAAGACCTGACGCTGCGAGCCTGCGAGACAGATGATATGTTGGACGAGCGGCCGCTGATCATGGACATGTTGTCGTCATTGGCCACGCTCGCTGATCCGGTCACGCCGGCTCCGGCCCAGAAAGCTGAAAGCGGTATTGTTCCTCCGCTGACACAGCTCTCGTTCTCCCAGCCGCACATGGACTGGCTCTCCTCTAAATTTTTCCTGGCTCGCTCCAGAATCTCTTCCCGCTTCTGCCTTCGCCTGGCAGTGGCCGAATCCTCCCCGCGGCTCATGTCCAAGAGCTCATCTGGGTTCTCCTCACCGTAGCGCCTCTGCTGCCTCAACTTCCAGGACTGGTAGGCGGTCAGGTTGACATCTTGCAGCGACGGTGCCTTGGCTCCTTCGTCGTTTTCCCCGCTGTCGTTTCCCACCGAGCTGCCATCCCCGTCCTCACGATCTTTCTTGTTCCAGCCAAACTGGATCCGCTTGATGCGCCATCGCTCCAAAGCAGTCATCTTGTCCTTGTTCTTCTGGCAGAAATTGTACATGGAGCTGGAGTCGGAGAATATGCTCTCCATTTCCTCATCGACTTTCTTCTTGACTCCTTCCCCCTCGGTGGCATTGCTCTCGCTGCCTTCGTCTACCTCCTTCTTGCGATAGCGCGCTGCCGCCTGTTCCTCAATCTCCCTCAAGCGCTGCTTCCACAGCTCGGTGTAACTACTGCAGCTGGAGGTGGACATGGCCTCTGATGGGGCCCGTCTGTTCCGCCGCTTCACCCGCTCCTTCACAGCCCGCACTTCCTCGCTGGTGACGCTCTCCACATCACCGTCTTCTCCTTTACCCGTCCCACTGAGTGGCAAGTCTCCCTCTTCTTCATCACTATTCAACTGTGCCTCCCACCACTCTTCACTCTGGTATTTCTCATTCCTCCTCTGCCACTCGTGAATCATGCTGTCCAAACCGTCCTCGTCCTGCCTGCCCTCTGATTCCCCCTCCTCCAGAGGGAGCTGGAACTCTGCCTCAACATTGTTTGGGCCTTGGCTGGAACTGTACAATCCGTTCTGTGCTCCAATCGACCCGCTTTGGAGTGCGGCGGCAGCGGCAGAGGAAGCCACACTGCTCATGACGCTGCTGGCGTCCCCCTCCTGCTCCATCATGATGGAGTGGGCCTTCACTCCCACCATGCTCCGCTCCTCCCCTTCATCTGTCAAGTCGTCGTCCTCGTCAGGCACGTCTTCGCCGAAGATGCGAGCCCGCGTGCGCGCGTCGATAACAGAGCACTGGCTCAGGGTTTCGTCGTCATCGTCGCGTTCCTCCAGCAGGTTCTCGTTAAACTCTCGCAACTGCCTCAGGAAACCCTCATTGGGGTTGATGGCGCGTTTCTTCCTGATGGCTGTCAGAGCCTCCATGATGGTCATGTGCTGGAAGATCATCAAGTAGGACGCCACCAGGATGGCAGAGCGACTCACACCCATCATGGAAACCACCAGAACTTTACCTGCAGGCGTCAGACACAGAAAATGTCCAATTGATACATATGTGTTTATGAAAGTTGCACGTTAACAATTAAGACAATAAGACAACTCTCTCTGCCAAAAGAATGAAACCTTTGTGTGTCAGCAGAGCTTCGTCCAGAAATTCAGCCGTAGATCTGAAGTGTGCAGCAATGTCGGAATCGACAAAGTCATCAACCTCGATGCCCATGTACTTAATGTTCATGCCAGAGTAGAAGGCCTCTCCAGTGTAGACGCCAGTGCCGTGAGCAGCGTTTAGGATGTGGGTGATGCCCATCCGCTTCAGTCGACCTTTGTTCACAGCGACCGACCTGTGAACAAACACACATTCAAACACGCACCGTGTCTTTGAGTGAATCCAAAAAGTCTTTGCCATGGAAATGAGTCTTCGCACACTCACTTCTCTGCGATGAAAATATTGGGCCACACTTCGTCCGCCACATTGATGGGGGCCTCCAGCCGGTCCTGCACCATGGCTCTCTGGATGTCCAGCACACAGGGCGTGTTGTAGGGGCTGCGGTCATCGATCATGTCCTTGACCCGGTTGTAGAGATCTTCCACCATGAGTTGCTCCGCACTTTCCATCATAGATTCCGGGATGGACTCTGTCCGCAAGGCGCGGGGAGGAAGTTCTGAGGAGCAGATTGAGTTTGATGATTCCCACAGTGTGTTACTTGTTGTTATAGTTCATAAATCCTGAGGGACATAGCATCTCTGCATTAATCGAGCAGCAGCTGGTGGTTCAATGGTTGAGGTTCTCCAGTGGTAACCTTGTGAACATTTGATTATTTTCCAAGCCAGCAAATCTTCCACTGCTGAGTGCTTGGACGAATTCCTACAGTTGTTCAAGGTAAGATTAGTCATGGCAGTGACAGAGAGGTGGGATGTGACTAAGATTATTGGCCCTCGAATGCATTCTGTAAGAAGTGCCCTGGATGCAGCTTGTTTGCATTTTGGACGATCAGATAAGAGACATCACGTCCTGCAGGAGCTGAAGATTGAGGCATGCTACATCCTGCTGCCAATGTCCTCAATCAGTCTCAATCAGTCAAACACGAAACGTGGAGGGCCTCTGTCAAGTCTGTAGGCCGGAACGTGGACGGAGGTAATTGCATGTGATTACGATGTCATTATGCTCAATGAATATGGACACCAGTCGTTGGTGGCAGGGTTGACAGATGAGCTAGCCACATTCAGATGAGGCTGATGGAAGCTTGTCCATTATTCTGGGAAGTGCTGCTAATGAGGATCTGGCATAGCAATGACACCTCCACGAGAATCACTCATCATTGAATATTTCCTATCTGATCGGCTATAATTTCCTTCTGCTCTGTCTCCGAAGTAAATAGTCTCTCAGCGTATAATCTTACAATAGAAGTAATGAAAGCAAGAAGGAGGAGAGGGATGGAGAGAGAGAGAGGCTGACCCTCGTTGATGATCTGCTTTGCTGCAATTGCTGAGGAGAGGTGGATGGGCTCCAGGAAGATACTGGCAGCATCGGAACCTGAAATCATCGAGAACCTGGAGTCTGATAACACAGAGACACTGCGGAGGACGAGGAGCAGGTAGGGAAGGCAAAGATAGAGAGAGGGAAGGAAAGGGACAAGTGGTAGAGGAAGAGAGAGCGAGAGAGCGAGAGAGGAGGACAAGAGAAGGAAAAGCATAGAGGATGAAATCAGTCAAATACAAACATTGACTCAGTCTTGACTCAGTGTGTCTCTGACCTGCTGGGTGAAGGAGAGCGGAGGTAGTGGGACTGGATATTGGTGATGTCCTTCTCATCTTCATCCTGGTTGCCCTCATCTGGGACATTCATCTCTGTGCTTTCGCTGCCTGACGCCATGGCAACCAAGATCCTTGTGTCCTTGTCTTAACAATAGATCCTTTAGACATTGGAGGAGAAAGAAGTACTGTTATACACTGTATTTCTGTCTTTGCTTATATCCTTTTCTGTTTACTCAAAGGATCGAATGCCAGAAAGACATGGTGTCTGGATATACAGAACAAAATGAGTATGGAAGAAAGAAAGGAAGAAAGCAAGAAAGAAAGAAAGAAAGAAAGAAAGAAAGAAAGAAAGAAAGAAAGGACGAAAGAAAGAAGCATAGAAACAAAGAAACAAAGAAAGAATAGAGAAAACGAGAGGGAAATAGACGAATATACAAACATTTGCTTTATATTAAACACAAAATCTACCAGAAATTTCTGGACGTATGAGTCAATGTGTGTGTCTATATTTATCCTGAGCAGCTGTCGGGACTAAGAGCTGAGGCCTGATAAACACACACACACACACACACACACCGACAACCACAGACACACATACAAAACATCAGAAAGCAAAGTTACATTGGATAAATTTGACCTACACTCTCCTTTCCTCTCAGCCAAACACATGGATTTCTTGCCTCGCTTTAGCGAAGAAGGCGTCAGTTTAGCTCCTGGTCTCCCGTTTGTGTGTCACCCTCCTCTGCGCTGCCCTCAGCGGCACTGAGATCAGGACCTAAACTTAGAGACTCAGGCCCCCCACCCTG
>OMPJ01016731.1:17197-27835 GCA_900312935.1 Carapus acus
CACACAAATCACTGACAGCCACTCACACGGGCCTTTCTGGAAACCCTGACACCTGATCCTGCTCCTCCCCCTAATGTCACAGAACCAACGAATAAGATGAAGAAAACCCCCAAATCATCCAAAAGCTTCACATATAAAACTTGTTCACTCAACACTGCAGCATAATGCGAGTGATCTATGCCTGTGTGTGTGTGTTTGTGCACTGTCAGCGTTGTGATTCACACTACCTTCAGTATGGCACCTAGCGCAGATGCACTGAAGCTAAGCTAAGGTAAGCTAAGTTAAGTTAAGCTAAATGAGGCCACTGTAGGAAATAAGAGGGTTTGAAAACTTTGAAACTCTGCAAACGCAGTTCTACCAAGTGGTGGTTTGGTGTCTGTCAGTTGTGTCATTCACCTTGAGTAAACCTGTATCTCTGCCTTGCATCATTCAAATATGTCGTTCGAGGTAATGTAGTACACAAATAAAGTCATAAGGAGAGATGCAACATCTCCTTGTTCAGGAGGAATGCAGTCGACAGTCGGCTCTTGGGCCAACAATGTTCAGACAAGGGAGCTGTCATTAAACATGGAGCTCAAACAGTAACAGGCAGAAAAATGTGTGAATGACAGCAAAAATAACTTGGACTTGATACGACTAAGATGGAAATCAAGCTGACGACAGTGTCTGCCAAAGGTTATAAGTCACCTACAGCAACAACCGTTTCAGTGATGTCAAAACATTAAGCCAAGGGCAAAAAGTAATTCAAATTCATTGTGTTTGCTAATCAATGGTCAGCTGACAACAGTCACAGGGTTGCTAAAGGTCACTACACAACCTAACAACCACACAGAGGCAGCATTTGTGCGTAAAATTGAAGGAGAAGTAAATTTTTCCACAGTGGCACAGACTTTATTCATGATTTCAGTGGAGTGTATGTCAGCACTTACATTTTCTGTACTTTTAAGTAAGTGTATCACAAACAAAATAAATGTCTGAAACTTTCATAGGTCTCATAATTGCTGTTAGCTTGCTAGTGAAGATATATGCATCGGTCTCACTTTGAAATACTCAGGATGTCATAGAATACATTTACAGTTTTAGAGTGTAGACACTTGGCACCCTGGTTGTAGCAGTTTTATAAACTTGCAAACTTCCTTATCATGTACTTTCTGAAAATAAGGGTAATTTGCTATGCATTACATCACAGGCAATAGAGCATAAACATACAGCTATTAGCTTAGCAATACTTTGTGTGGCATATATACAGTATATGCAAATAAATATTTCTTTTTAAAATTACAATTACATATTAGAAGCTGATATTACGACATTTACTTCATTACATGCTTGTGTTCAGCGTAGAGTCGCAATACTACTTGGTCTGATAACTATGTTAAAGTCTGATGTACGTGTTTATGTAAGAGTATAAGAAGTGTCCTTAGTGTTTGTTTGTTTTCTGTTGGTGACACAAGAAAATATGGAATGCATGTTTGTTGTTGTTATGTCCTCAACATTCCTGACACAATTCAGGAACAGCAAGGGTTGAGAAAAAAAAATACATCTTCTACCTTTCTGCATTCTTAAGATTATTCTGAGTCATTCACCTTCAAAGTGACACGAAAACCTCCACGTCTGACACAAAGTCACAATGTTCTCAGGATCCTCATTTATGTCTGCCTGCACAGAAATCTGCCTTTACCGAAACAAATGTCTACAAAACAAGGCAAGGCAAACGGGGCACAGCTTATTGAAAACCCACAGTAAAAGTCCAGACACAAGCTGAATCACTTTTACAGATTAAAAGCCACAATCAAGAGGAGGATTCCTGATGTGAGAATCAGCCTAGTCTGGTAGCTGTGATTACACATGTACTGAAATATCAGAGTGTGAAAAAGTTTTCTTTGTGAGAAATCACTGCATTGTTAGCACACAAACCACGTGTTTACCAAGAAATCAATACGCACACATACGCACACACACGCACGCACGCTCGCACCCACACACGCACACACACACACACGCTGACTTGCAACCGCCACGGTGGGAAATAGAAGCATGTCTCCAGAGAAACATCGGCAGCTTCGATTGACCAATATCCACAGTCACGGATGGTAACGTACGACACAATGACTCCACAGATGGCAGAAATGCCACAGCACAATCCGGGGCTATGTCCTGGAAACAGACAGGGACCAGAAGGAGAGGAACACGCCGCCAAGCATGTATGTATATACTGTATGTGTGTATGAGATCAACATTTATGGTCCAAAGGCAATAGCGGCACCGCATCCTCGCTTGGCTCCTCCTCTTGCCCCTCTTTAATCGCTGCGGGATTCGTGGACTCGTACATGTCAAACTTTCGCTTCGATTCCTCCTTCTTGCTGTTGTCTGGCTCCCCCCTGGGGCAGGGAGGCATGCAGTACCCCGGCGGCGGGGGCTGGGGCGAGGGCGCACAGGGCATCAGGTACACCTCGCCGTTCTCCTTCATCAGCTGGACGCAGGTGTAGAAGTCCTGAGACGGGCAGCTGCCGGCAGCTCGGGCGGAATGTGTTGGCGGGAGCGACGGCGCGGGCAGGAGGGGATGTCTTATCATACTGTAGTCAGGACCAGGTATGGACATGATCATTGTCCCCGCAACAGGCTCCGAGTGGGCGGAGGTGACGGTTTCTGCCGGCAGGGTGCAGTACTGGGACAGACCCTGGATGAAGGGGGCGACATTCTGCAGGGCTGACAGGGTTGGAGCTGTTGCTATAGGTTCCGCGTTGTTCAGTAAAATTGCCTCATTGGACACTTTTCCGTGGACGCTGCTGTCTTTGGGCGCGTTGAGAGACAAATCATCAGCGCTGACCAGGTCCCAAACCTCTTCGGTGTCCTTCGGGGGACTGTAGCTGTGGAAATTGCTGAAGTGATGATTGATGTCCTCTATGTTTCCCTTTAGCAGCGAGAGGATGGCAGACAGAGAGAGAGAGAGAGGGAGAGAGAGACAGATACAGAGAGAGAGTGAGAGAGAAAGAGAGAGAGTGATTGGGAGAGAGAGAGGGAAATGGGAAGGAATCATCACACAAAATGGGGGCTTAGAGGAAGAAGGAGAAATATATCACAAGATCTTGCCTTGCCTCCGTGTGTGTGTGTGTGTGTGTGTGTTTACTTTGAGAAGAAGCAGATCAATGCCAATGATCCGAGGCTTGGGGATGGGCGGCAGGACATAGTCCTTCAGTCTGAGGAGGAGAGGAAAGCATTATTTGCTACGAGGTCCACAGTGATCTGCGTTTGTGTGTGTGTGTGTGTGTGTGTGTTCTCCATGACAGCTTTGATTTACATTTGAAAAAATTAAAATTCTTCTCATGGAGACCCCATCATGTAAAAGCTTCATCTCCTGTATGCTATAGAGGAACTGAGTGTAATATTTTTCACTCATTTTCACTCGTCTACAGATGTGTTTCCATTTGTGTCCAAGATTCTTTGTCTTCCTGTGAGAACATCTCACCAATCGCTGACGCATACGCATGTGCATGTGTGTTGGTTTGGGTGGGTCTGTGTATGTGTGCACAGCTCTCACCGTTTGCTCTGCGAAACAAATCCAAACAGAAGTACAAGTAGAGAGGCAATGCCGATGGTGGACGCCAGGATCAGGACCAGGAGTTTTCCTGCATGGACCGATCAGAGCACCATTACATCTGTGATCCAAACATAAATGACTTAATCTTACAGCTCTCATCGCCCGCCTCCATAAAAAGATTTTCATTCCCCCAACAAGATCGCCAGAGGTTGTTAGTGGTGTCTCCTGAAGTCTTCTGTTCATTAGATTCATTCTTGCCTGCTTTCCAAAGATTTGGTGGAATGTCAGTGAACTGGTTTATCTGTAGACGTTATTCTGTGATTATTTATCACTCTGTTATCGGTTATCTCTCGTGTTGATGATGTACTGTAAGAGGCTCCCAAACTAACCACGAGTTCTCAGCGTACGCAAAGTACGCAACGTTTCTGGTCTGAGTCAAACTGTGTTTGTGACCCTTATTGGATTCAGTGACTCTCAGCATGTGACCTACGTCTCGTCGGCGTGGAGGGGACGCTCATGAGCAGCAGGGGGCTCCACTCGCTCCAGAGGCCGTAGTTGTGAGATCGACAGCGAATGCGGACAATGTAGTCGCCAACAGGAAGACCGAGCAGCTCCACGCGAGACTCCCGCAAAGGATACTTGACCTGCACAAAGGCAAAAGCGTCAGGTTGTTATTCTAATCCAGCGCTGGCCCAGCTGATCCTCGCGCAGCGAGTTACAGATACCTTCCAGTTGTCAGGCTCAGTGATTCGTCTGTATTGCAGTTCGTAGACCAGCGTGATCCAACCGTACTGTAGGTCCGAGGGAACGGGGTAGGTCCAGGACAGGAGGGCGTTGTGACCCAGTTCATGGCCGCCGGCATCCGACAGCGCAAAGGACAGATTCACCGGGGCTTCGGTTTGCACTGAGCGGGACAATTCACAGAGGTATTTCAGCTCATTTTCACACACTAGAGCCATAAAAAGTACACAGTCAATGCCAGAAAAATGATTGGCACTTGAAATTGAATGGATGTTTGACCACAAAACGTAAGCCCAAAACAGAGTCCATATGAGATTCATACTCCCCTCTCCCCGACCGCCCCCCTTTCCTCTTACCAATGTCGGCTACATCCAGGCAGTGCTCCTGGGATGTGAAGTTCCGGCTGGCGGTGACAGCTGTCACGTTCATGCAGTAGATCTTCCAGATGGAGGTGTGCTCGCTGTTGAAATGGCAGCTGTTGGGGCCTGCACTGACGTAGTCAGGACATTCATACTGAACTCCCTTCCTGGAAACACATCAATGACACATATCTCATTAGTACTACCTGCCTCGGGGGAGGTTCTAAATGCTGGTTTAGGACTTTCAAGGGCAGTTGAGCTGATTCAAGGACTGCTAATTTCCAATGTTTCTGAGGAAGAAAAAGGAAAGGAGCTTCTGGACAGGCTGTGCAGTCCCTTGAGTAAGTGTGAAATGAACTACAGAGGATTCTAGGAATCTTTGTTGCAGCGCTCCCGCAGTAAGCGTGTAGAAATGTTCTTGTGTGTCCAAAGTCAATTTGATTAAATGGTCTGTTGCCTCAGGGAAATTCAGTCTATTGGCTGTTTTGGAGTTCTGATGTTCTGCTGTGTTTTTTCACTATCTTCCAAGTAGAAAGTCTTGGGGTCGATCAGGAGATTAACTAGATGTTCCACATAAACGTCAGAGTTTCCAGGGACCTTTGTAACTGATATAGAAAGAAAGAATTTGCCAAAGGAGACAAGACAGTTCTTAGAGTCTTTCATTATAATTGTTGAATACATACATGGAAAAGCAAATGAACTATGTCATGCAGAATGGGAGGGATTGCACAGCATGGGGTCTGCACAAGCCATTGCACCCCAAGCGTGTCGGGGTACTCGTACTGGTACCAACCACCCTTCTGCCTGTCTCTCTCTGTCCACCCTGTCTGTACAGACCATACATACTTTTGCCATACAAGTCCATACATACTCTTTGGTATACGTCAGGATGTAGGTGACATTCTCCAGGACGTTTCTGAGCGGGTGCCACCAGCAGCTGAAGTCCTCCATATTGCGGGAGCGACAGAGGTAAATCTCAGGCCATGTTGACACAGTGGCCCCACCTGTGAGATCAGGAAAGCCACGTTAATCGAACCTCAAACACAAACCGCCGAGACCCTAAAACACAAAGACGCCCATACAAAAACCCCACACATTCACAGATGCGTGCACATACCCAGACACATCTTTTGTTAGGGTTGCTGAATGGCAAGATGGGAGAACCTTCTTGAGATTCCTCAATCAAATTTGAGGCTATCATGGCACAAATACCACATTCTAAACCACAGCCACCGCCCTATTAAGTTCACACATGCAGTAATCATGAGTTAAGCAGAGATCTCAGGAACTATAATCTGTGGGAGAATGTGCGGAAGTGTAGTTGAAAAACAAAGCCCCCCTCTATTTGAGTTAAAGGAGCTCAGGGATTTCTCCAGAGCGAAAAAAGAGGGAAAAAAAGTAAGAAAGAATACAGAAATCTCCCCTCAGAAAGCAGCATGGAAGCCAAAGGGATAAATCACCACGCTGAGTAAGTCAGACTGCCACTATTCAATTACTACGTTACGGACGCAACTGGCTAAACATGTAATGTAATCAACAACTCGCTACTTTCATTCAGCCCTTAATGTTAATTGCGGTTTTTCACATCTCAGCCCCGCGCTCTTACTTTTCACTATGGGAAAAATGTAATCTTCGCTTACTCCTTTTCTGCCCTTGACTCTGCCCTATACCAATAAACATGTCCCTCCTGACGATTTTTTCACTAACCAATTTTAGGAAGCCCCCAGGACGGCTAATGACCTTGCTTTTCGACAATCCTCTGGACTATTTAAGCTAAAATTGCACCATTCATTCGCAAATGCTGCCCTCTGCTGTGAAAGACCTGGAAATACAGGGGCAGTGAGGGACTTCAGGTGAGTTTGTCCACATGATCAACCTAACCTGATGCCTACAAAGCATTAGTTTATTGGTATGGCTTGGCAAACTCAGGTGTGTTTCCGGGGAAGATGCCTCCAGTGCAAACCTGGTGTGATGCTCAGATGTTATAAGGGTTAACCTGCACATGCTTGTCCTAGTGCGCGATGAATCCATACACCAATGTGGCTGCCGGCTATAACACGTGTGTCAAACACCGGGCCTGCGGGCCAAATGTACCCCGCCGCATTATTATATGTGGCCCACAAGCACTTGAATGTCTTTCAATATACCACAGGTGTCACGTTAAAGGCAAGTGGGCTAAATGCGGCTGATTGCGTCATTGTATGTGGCCCACTGGCGCTTGAATTGCTGTTTCAATTAAAGTCTCCCTCATTGAAACGTGCATCGACCCACACTACATCTCCCAAAATGCATGTAGATCATGTTAGTGGATAAGTGACGGCAGCTGTACCACAAGATACACACTTTGTAAGATGTCAGTTTGTCAAGAACCAACAATGCGGCCCAAGTGACGGAACCAGGTTGTTGACTTGTTGATAGATTGATTACTGATGATTGGTGATTAATCCAGGTATCTTCTTCTTATAAGATACAAGGATTTGCGATATAATAAAAGACCTGACATATTTTTACATCTATGGAAATTGAGTAATAGTAAGTTAGATAAGCGTAAAAATGTTAATGTAAAATATTTCTAAATGAGTATTTACAGTTTACACTAAATTAAATTTTTTTGACATCTGGTCCCTTAAGGGCCACCTCCATGCTGATGTGGCCCTCAGTGAAAATGAGTTTGACACCCTTGTGCTATAGGATTGTATGAATCATCTCGATCTATTTGTTGGTGCGCGCCACACCTGCTGTCGTTACCCAGTAACCACCGCAACCCAGCCAATGGCAGTGTCAGTGTGCGCTTTCTCGGACCTCCTTTACCCCCCTGCAGCATCCTTTTCATCTCAGGATGTGCGAAGCACAAAAGAGAATTACATCCAATAGGTGGTCGAGAGATAGCTGTGAAACATTGGCTCGTTGCCTCCCAGCAAGAAGAAAGACAGAACAAAGGAGAGGGACTGCTACAAGCGCTCATATCCCGATACAATTTAGAAAAGAGTGCTCGTGCTCGTGGGGAGTCACTGTTTCGGTGTTAGGTTGGGCACAGAACACTTTGGCGTTGCTGATGCTGTTGTCAAGCTAATCCTGCAAATGGAATGCTACCGTAGCGTGGGCAGAAATGGCGGATTCCACTCCAGCCATGAGCAAACGCGGGGCGTATGATTTTGCATTTTTTGCAGATGGTGCCATGGTAGCAAATAATGGGTTTAGTGGATTGGTCAAGGCCACAGCGACCTTGCAGTGCACAGAGCTTACAAGCAAACTAATAAACATCTGGGGTCAAGGTGGACTGCTCTGCTTCCCGAGGCACGTTGATCCATCCAACCATCGCTGACATTGATGACAAAACCAGGCAAAAATAGTTTACATTTACAGCTTCACAGGCCTGAACTTTTCAAGATTAAAAACTATTGCCAGGTACCAAAGTAATAGTCCACAACAGTGCAAATATCACAACTGCTGTGTTACCTGGGCAGAACAGCGAACTGGCCTAGCTTGTGGGGGTCCGGTTAGCTGTTCTGACAGTTACCCCTTCTTTGTCCTTGTTGATCCACTTATACGAGGATCAACAAGGACAAAGAAGGAATACAGCTAAACACACTCATGTGATGGTGCTGCTGCTTGTCTGAAGACTTTTCTTTTGCCTCTGGGCGGCCGCATCTAGCTGTGTAATGTAGTAAATCATATTAGCTCGAGACTGTTCGAACAGACTAAGCTTTGTCCGCTTTGGGCGAGTCGGACGGGCGAGCAAAAGAGAAAAAATAGAGACAGAGACGATTAAGAAAGAGGGGAAGAGATTGAGAGAGAGAGAGGCGGGAGGGAAGAGAAGGGTAAAGGAGCAACAACAAAAAGGCGACGAAATAATAACATATCAGGGCTGTCGATGTCCCTCAGCCACGGTTCTGGCACGGCCTCGTCTCCCGTCACGGCCCATCACGGGCGACAGAATGTCCAGCCTCACTCACGTGTGACTGACAAAGCAGCAGCTTAACACAAGATAGTTATCGCACAGCTTTGACCTTTGACCGCAGACCGTAGTTTTTCTTTTCTTGCCTCATGCACGAAGCAGTTGGCAAGCCGCTGATGATCTCAAATCTGAAACTTCCACGTGAGGGGCGAGGCTAGCTGTCGCCACCGCTCCGTTGTGAGCGAAAACGCTAAAGCAGTTCAAATGTTAAAAGCTCAAGCACGTCACACGAGAGGGGGGTTGGGTGAGAGAGAGAAAGAGAGCGGGAGAGAGAGAGAGAGAGAGAGAGAGAGACAAAACAACACGTCTGTTCAATTTATGAAATTGGATGACGGCAGGCAGCGGATATAAAGACATGAGCTGATTCCTCTGTTCACTGATCTGGAAAGAACTATGGATCGTTCACATAAAATACTCATGGAGAGTTGGCTAAAAAGGGATGAGGGCTAAGCAAACTAACACACAAACACACACAGACCCGCGCACGCACACATTCACGCTAACACACAAATACACACACGTAGAAGTTAGTGTGTCTACATGCAGGCACTGACCGTGGCTGCTCGTGGCGTCCGGAGCGACGGTGGCGGCAGCGCTGCAGCTGAGGATTGGCAGCATAGCGTGCAGCAGCCACAGCATCCTGCTGCCGTGGCAACGGCGGACAAATGATGTGATCACGGACAACAACAGACGGGCCGAATAAGCTCCACTGCAATCCTGCTGGAAAATAAAGGGGAAATTAACTCATCAGGCTGGTTGTCCCATTCATTGTTTCCTATCATCTCAGTTTGCCTCCCGTCACAACGTCACATTTCTAATTTCATGCTACTCAGTTCAGCAACTCCAGGCTGAGGAAGCCCACAAAACCGCAAATCCCAAAACACAGAGCTGATAAATTTGAAGCAGCAATGGAATGGAACCTCAACACGGATGAGGTCGTTTGTGTGGTTAAAGTCTACTCTGTAAATGAAGATGACAGCTAAAACACATGTTTCAGTGTCCTTATGTCCTGTGGGGATGCGTGGGGATTTTTAAGCTAGTATGAGAGCTAATAATGCTCCTCAGGCTCCAAGATCTGTGCCGCTGTGAGGAGACACTCAAAGCTCATTAGGCTAATCAGTTTAGTCCAGATCAGTCCAGGAGCTGAACCTGTGCACACACGGCCCGCTGGCCTGGCGGGGAGAGGCCCTGAATTCAACATCTCTGTCATTCCCAAGGCAGATGCAACAGCGGGGGTGCGATGACGTGCGCGTCATTGCGGTGAAAACAGCAGCTGACTGGTCTGGTCTTATCTGGACTGAACTTCTTAGTCCTTGGCATGTCAATGACCACATTACTGGGTGAAAATAACCTAAAAAATGTCGGTTCACTTCATTGAAGCGTTGCCGTAGTAACCATCAGTGCCAAGCAGAAGCGGGAGGAATGAGGTGATCGGCATGTGGGGGCAGAGGATGAAGGAAGGTGTCCTCATGATTGTGATCTCGAACGTGAACACACAGACGCACACGCGCGTGCGCACGCACACAAGCACGGACGCACACGCATATACAGAGCAGCATCCATCCCCCAACGTCATCACAACAATGTCACCCAGAATAATCCGTCAGCTTTGACCTGTCAGGATTAAAACAGGACCTGATGAGGGTTTATCCTGGGGCTCCTGCATGCCTGCAACACACACACACACACACACACACACACGCACACACAAATGCACACACAGACACAAGCACGCACACATACAGATACACAACCACTCACACAAACATACACATGCACTGACAAATATACACACCCACACAGATGCACACACAGACACAAGCACACGCACACACACACAAACACGCACACAAATACACACACACACACACACACACTCACACATACGCACGCACACACACACACAAACGCTCACACATACGCGCACACACACACACACATACGCACACACACAAATACACAGCCACTCACACAAACATACACATGCACTCACAAATATACACAACCACATAGATGCACACACAGACACAAGCACACAC
>OMPJ01016734.1:0-12598 GCA_900312935.1 Carapus acus
GGGGGCCAAATGAGTTACTCAGCCTTAATAAGACCACTTTATGTTGTAAACAACCAGCAGGATTAAAACACTTTAAGAGCTTAATGTTTTGAACTGTAAAGCCCCTCTATCCTTTAGCAAGCCTGAGAGCTGACCTTAAGCACAAGGTATTGAAAGGGTAGCGTGCGTGCGTGCCAGTGTTTACGTGTGTGGCGGTGTCGGAGCTGGGAGTGTGTATAGGTGTGTGAAAGTGGCTTTATATGGTAAAAGCCTATTTTCTTGAATCCGGTCATGGGTGTTTACATTAACTGCGTGCAAGGACACAAAGGGTTCAGACGGGGGTCACTTGCCATTTTGTTTACAAAGGCAGAACAGCAGGCAGCGGCACCGGCTGGCGGACCGCTCGGCACAGCTGAAAATATCGAGAGAGTTTATACGAGGTTTTTCTCTACTTTTGAGCTATTTCAACCTGTATTCTTCACATCAATTGAATTACAAGTCAGTTCAGTGTGAATGAATTGGTTCTGAGTAATAACCTTATTGATAGTACTGGTTAGTATCTCATAGCTGACAGAGTTGAGATGAACCAAGAACGTTTAATGGCTTTGTTTACAACAGTAAAGTGTGTGGATGTTGTCATGGTTGAATGTTGAGGAAGACCAGCAGACCTTCTCCCAGCTCAGAGACACATCTGTGTTATTTTTGTTTTTCAACCAAATGTGTGGGCTATCATTCATATTCATGAAAGGTTTATTGTCCTCCGCGAACTTTATCTAGGAAAATGTTTTCCGCTGCTTATCTCCAGACTTAGACTTTGCGCTGACTCGGACTTTCCAGCCTTGGAGCAAACCATCCTGCCCTTGGCCAGTCGACAACGGCTGTGATGTGTAACAATCGTCTGCTCGTGTGTGGCCCGAGCGACGGCCTACTCCCACCTGAGTGACCCCGCGCTTCCCGGTCAAAGGTCAAGGCCTTGTTGGGCATGTTTACGAAGATAGACATGGGTCAAGGGCTCTGTTTGTCTGGCGGGTGACAAGGGAGGAAACGAGGGATAGGATTCCGGTAATAGATGAAAGACGAGAGTGGAGATGAAAGGGGGTTATCTGGTTCTCTGCTGAGTGTATCGATCTGTTTGTGTTTTTGTGGGGTGAACGGGTTTGTTGGCCACCGGCCCAGCAGAAGTGCTGAGGTAGTGGATGTTTGGCGCTGTGGCGTTAGAGCACGAGCAGCTCTGAAATTACCGATCGCGCCGCGTTTGAGGTCTGAGATGAACTTTCAAAGGTCTACATCCGCTATCTGTCCCGCTGATGCATAATTGGCTGTAAAATGCAAAAAACAATCGCGTTCGGAGAGGACCCTGAAGGCGTTAGGATAGGAAAAGGCCAGAGTGAGATTGTGCCACCATCTAGTGGTCAGAATTGAGTACTACATCACAGTAGTTATTGACTGATTTGAGAGGGTGTCTCAAAAAAAACTACAACAACAACAACACACATAAACAGCGAAAACTTATAAACAATATTCTACAAATCATTTTATTGCATGACTTTAACAGTATTGCATTCGGCAAATTACAAAATGTCAGTGGAGTATTTTCGGCGTATTTGCTGGTCATTAATATTAAGACTGCAATCAAGAATCTTCCCACTGTGCTCAAGTTTGTCTCCTTAGCAGATTCTGTTAATACTGCATGAACTTCACAAAGTACTCTGCAACTGAGAACAACACACACGTGAAATAAAAGGCGGCCTCAATCAGTCTGAGTTCAGCCAGCCACGGGCTGCTTGTAGAGACAAATTCTCCTTTAAAGGCACTTTAGATACAGCTTGTCTGGCTTTACAAACCCACAATCTGATAATGTTACACTGGAAAATAGGGATTCATCTTGCATAGAAAGAAACACTCTCCAGGGCACAGCACATGGGCTGTGTGGCAAATAGAAATTGTGTGTAAGTTTGAGTGTATGTCTTTGGGATATAAAAATATCTAAATTTTGGTTACCAGGAAAAGTGAAATTTTGCACATGTGTGTTTATGTCAAAAGCAGAAATACACAGTGCTCTTTGGAAAATGAACCACAACATGGAAAGACACAGGCATTCACACACACATACATTCACACACTCTCTCTCACGTGCATACACAAAGAAACAGACACACACACACATTGGCCAATGCAATTTCAGTGCTGTTTTGCATGGTAATGGGGTAGTGACAGTCAGAAGTGCTCCTCCTTTAACATTAGACTTTTGGATCTATGGCATCTAAAATACACTTAAGTCTTACACATTTTCAGAAATCTCATAAATTAAAAAATTGACTTAATAAAACACAAGGTGAGTCCATAATAACCTGAGGAGAGTATGTTGAGCTATGTTGGGGAAGGAATCGCTGCTTTCTATTTACAACAGAGCTGTGGTTATCTATTTGGTATTGTGATTTAGCAAAACGACAAGCATCTGTAACCAGTGGTAAGTCCCATTCCTCCATTAGTACAAGTTTTTTTCTTTTCCTAGAGTTAGAAAATTTGAAATTCAATAGTACTGAGTAATCATATCTGGAACATCATGGCAGATAAGAGAAATACAAACCTTACTCAAGCAGAATACGGCAGAATAAGATTCGGTAGCACCTGTCCAACCCTATTTGTCCTTTCAAACCCTTTTGAAATGAACACCAGTTTACTCTTTGGGTGGGGGACGGACATGTTTTCAGTGCAGTGGTAAACTGGGTGCCGTTCATAACAGACATGTACTGATCGTGATATTTAATTTAACAGTTCTGCATGTTCTGCCAAGGCCGGTGGGAGGGCAGGGGGGGTCGATTGGAGTGGTGTCACTTGGTGGTCTGATGGCTTTGGTCTCCGAGTTGGCAAATGCTCCTGTCCCACTTCACTCACACATGCAGGGAAATAGCACCATCCTTTGTTCAAGACAGGAGTTAAAGCCAAAAGCGGGGCGTTGGGTGGAGGTTAGGAGAAATGGCCGTGGGGTGTCGCGTACGTCCTCTTCATGCACACCTGGCAACGGCTTATATGCGTTCGTAGATTTCCGGCCTTTAGTGTTGCTGGAATGGGTTTCCTGGAATGAGAGAAGAGCGTTGGTGTGTGTGCTCAGGCTAATGGACTGATTGTTGTTGTCCAGATGTGGTGGAAATTGCGCAGCTTCGAGCATGTTGGTGTGTTTGTCTTACGTAAACATCTCCTGGTCCTCGATGGTGGCCAGCCAGAAGCTGTAGGAGTTGGCGTAATAGTTGCAGGTTCCGCGGCCGTGGCACTCGATGAAGGGGGCGCTACGGAATTCCTCCAGGCAGGAACCAGGAGAGGCCAGAGCCTGGCCAGAGCCCTCTGCGCCAGCACTGGTGTGCTGAGAACACACACACACACACACACACACACACACACACAGATCAGCAGCTGTATCTACGAGATGTCTCAAACAAATCCTAGACACGCAGAGGACTTCTTCATGTCTCACCATGACGAAAGAGTAGCCGATCCAGAGGGAATCCCAGCCGTTGGGGCACTGTGGGATCATGATGGTCTGACTGTGAACGGCGATCACCATCGCTGGAGCCTCACAAACAGCACACCTGTGCACACGCACACACACAGACACACACCTCTGAAGCAGCTGGCTTAAATGTGAATGTGGATAACAGTTTGTTTATCCCGAGTACCCGACTGTTCCCTCACAGACTCGTATTCACGTGGGACGTACAGTATGAGTTATTTCCATCGAGTCATTCCGCCATACCTGCTGATGAAGGGTTTGATGGTGTCCCCTGTGATGGGCGCCATGGACATGGGCATGGGTTCGGGTGAGGTGAGCCAGTAGGAATAATCGTTACGGGAGGCAAAATTGCAGACGTTGTTGATGTTGCAGAACAGGAAGGGCATGGGGCTGAATTTCCTCAAGCAGCTTCCTGCCGTGCCTGGGACACAAACAAAGAGGACGTTCACCTTCTGCTTCACTTTACCCTGATCTCTCTTCGTGTCATTTGTCCCTCACGTCCCTCCCTATGCCACTTACCCAGGTCCTGTCCATGCGAACGTTCATTGCCTTGGACGTACAGCAGCGAGTAACCATCATAGATGAGCGAGGTTCCGTGCGGACACAGCGGAACCTCAACAGATTGGCTGTGTCGAGTTACCAGGAAGCCATGATCCATAGAGGAGGGGCCAGGTGGACCCACTTGGCCTGGGACGCCGTCGGGTCCTGGAGGGCCAGGGTAGCCTCTGGGGCCTGGGGGAAGAGTTAGTGACCAGTTATTGAGACGTCTCACAGAGATAACACTCTTTTGTCCAAGTGCCCGTCTCACCTGTGGGCCCGGGCAGACCAGGCTCTCCTTTGGCACCATTATGGCCGTAATATCCAGGTTCTCCATCTTTTCCTTTTGGTCCTGGTGCACCGCTCACACCTGAGAAGAAGCAATGAAGAAGCTTTGAGAATCAGGCATCGCCCTTTGGATGACAAGTGAGTGACAGTAGAGGTGTGATGGACATGAACTTGGAGACGAGCAACATCGCTAAGGACTAAATCTCTACCTTGTTGTCCTTTCTCCCCAGGCAGCCCAGGTGGTCCCTGTGGGCCAGGTAAGCCGTGAGTCCCTGGGAATCCAATGTCTCCTTTGACAAAAGTGTGGGGACCAGGAGGACCAGGAGGGCCTTGGTTACCTGACAATCGCACACACACACGATATCATGACAATTGCCACACATGTACTTTTACACTGTGTGAGGTTACGTTTCTTGAATAGTAATATATAGTTATTTTCCTCTTTCTACCTTTTTCCCCTGAGTATCCTCTGTCTCCAACCTCTCCCTTGTATCCGATGCCCCCGAAGTCGCCCTTTTTACCTGGAATCGGGCAGTATTTTTGTTTGTAAGTACAGCTCCTCCATTAAAAAACATGTTATTTGTACACGTGTGCAAAAACAAGGGCACCAGTTTAACGCAAACATGACACACAGTTTGTGCACACCTGGGAAACCAGGGACTCCCTGCTGTCCCATCTCTCCCTTTTGTCCGTCAACACCTGGAAAACCAGGTTGTCCCTGAAACACACAGACACTCCCAGTTATGTCAAGGTTAGGAGACGCAGTTTCAAGCGTGCCAAGATTTAAAAACAAAGCACATAAACTTACGTGCAGTCCAGGACCTCCCCGTTCACCCTTTTGCCCAGACTCGCCCTGCACTCCAGATCGGCCAAAGTCCCCCTTGACTCCCTTATCGCCTGCTCGTCCGGGCAAACCTGCTGGGCCTGGAAGTCCAGGTGATCCTGATACAGAGACAGACAAGGAATTTGTAAGACTTTGATCAACAAAGCATACAACGCGGGACCATTGGCAGAATCCCATACCCGTTTCTCCTGGTTGTCCTGCAGCTCCTCTCTCTCCTTTGGGACCCTCTAGAGAGATTCCTGGGAGCCCCCTCTCCCCTGGCTCACCAGGTCCCCCTTGTTGGCCTGGTAATCCCTTGTCTCCTTTGATACCAGGTACGCCAGGATGACCAGGAGTGCCGGGGAAGCCGGCGCTACCTTTGTCTCCTGCGACGTTAAATAGAAAGAAAAGGTCAGAGGTCGTCTGTGAGACTCAGCATGCCTGCAGGAGGTTGGAATCGAGCGATCGATCTCACCTTTGATTCCAGACGTTCCTGTTATGCCCGGGAGACCACGTCCTGGTTGGCCTGCAAGAACAAAGAGATCGTGAGCCCAGCATTGAAAAGCAATGATCACCAGGAGGAAATCCAGACTGAATCATTCTCTTTTTAAATTGCAAGACCCACCTGGGTCTCCTCTCTCCCCTGAGGATCCAGGGAAACCATCCAAACCAGGTTCTCCTTTCTGCCCTGAATCCCCACGAGCGCCCTGCAGGCCTCCTTCACCTACAAAGAGTTGCTCAGTTTTTTTATTTTTTCAAATGAAATAAATGTGTATCAGCATGCGATCGAAATCCAGTTGCCCAACAGATCCATCACTTACCAGGCTGACCATCACGACCAGGTTCTCCAGCAGATCCAGGGAGCCCGGGGATACCCTTCTCTCCTGGTCGACCAGGCTGACCTATTTAAGTACGCAGCCGGACAAAATCCAAAAATATATTTACTACTGCTGTGCCAGCTGTGATGTCGGCATGGAGTCACAGTTCAGGATGGAGTCTCACCTGGATAGCCGGCAGCTCCCTGGTCCCCTTTGGGTCCTGACACTCCGGGCATACCAGGCACACCAATGTGACCCTTCTGACCTTTCTCTCCAGATATTCCAGGAAATCCTTTCTCACCCACAGGACCCTGTAAGAGTGCAAAATGGGAAAAGTTCAAACGTGTGACCAATACCAATTTTAAAAAAAGGAAAACAATGTAGCTATGCTATCACCTTCTCTCCAGGAGGTCCTGGGATCCCAATACCAGGGTCACCAGCGAGTCCCCTCTCTCCTTTTTCACCATCTGTTCCTTTGAATCCGCGATGTCCTGGTGTGCCCACATCTCCCTTTGTACCCTTCGGACCGCCAGGGCCTACACACACACACAGGAAATTCCCTTACCCTGACAGAAGCTTTCCGATTACTGTGTTAAGTGTGTTTTGGGGTGTTTATACCTGGCAGTCCCATTTCTCCAATGCTGCCCTTCTGTCCAGGTGGTCCCATGCTACCCGGTGATCCAGGATAACCTTGATCTCCCTTTTCACCTGAGACATTTCACTCAGTCAATCAACCGCAATCTACTACCAGTGTATACAATGAGCTGCATCATCTGAGGAGCACAGTTGATATCTTAAGTAATTTCACAGCTGTGTGGCTGAGTTACCTGGTTGACCAGGTAAACCAGGTTCTCCATCTTTCCCGGGCACCCCTGGGTCTCCTGGTAGTCCACGGTAGCCTTTCTCTCCGCTAAATCCAGGGTCACCTAAGAGAAGTTGGGAAGAAATTTCAAAAAATACATCAATGCTTACATTCAGGTAATTTCTACGTTTCTTTTGCAAACGAATGTGTTTGTGTTTGCTCAGTATTTCCTACCTCTGTCTCCGATGTCTCCCTTCTCTCCTTTCATGTGTTCCATCTCTATCTTAGTCATGTTGCCTGGAGGTCCCTGCAGACCTGGTTCCCCTCTCTCCCCTTTGGGACCACTTTGACCAAACTCACCCCTGGGTCCGGTAATACCAGGATCACCTGCAGAGGGCGCAAAAAGGGAGCATCATGAGATCCCAATAAATAAATCGTTGCAAATTGTTTGATTGTTCTTACCTCTCGGACCGGGAGATCCAGGATTACCAGATTGTCCTGGAAATCCAGGTATTCCTGGAGTCCCCATAACACCCATCTCTCCTTTTGGACCTGCCAAACACAAAGCGTAATGTTGTTATTCTATTCTAGAACGGAGGAAATGCTAAAACAAAGAGGTTTTACATGGGTGGTATTACATTTTGATTATTTTGTCAGTCTTACCTTGACTTCCAGGTAATCCATCCCTGCCAGGGGCTCCCGGAGACCCTGAAAATCCTTTTGGCCCCGGGAATCCTGGGAATCCTTGGGATCCTTTTTCCCCTTGTGGTCCAGGCATGTCCAGTCCAGGAGGTCCTGAAAATCCTTTTTCTCCCTTCACACCTTGTCTCCCTACACACATGCAAACACAGTGATGTTCAGTGATGTTTAAGTTGCAATATTTACATTCACCTGAAGACATTGGAGCTCCAAAGACCACTCACCATATGGCCCAGGCTCTCCACGTTGTCCCTGGGGTCCAGGTTTTCCTGGCTGGCCTTTTCCAGGTGGCCCTGGTGAGCCACTGACACCAGGAGATCCAGGAAGTCCAACATCACCTGGAAAAAAAACAGATGCAGTCATCTCATCATACAGACACATGTCAATGCTGAACTTCGCTGTGGATTCTCCATCTTTACCTTTGACCCCCTGAGGTCCTGGTGGTCCTGTTGCACCTTCTCTTCCTGGGATGCCTGGAAATCCAACGCTGCCCTTTTCTCCCTGGAAGCCTGCCACACCAGCAGGCCCTTGCAAACCTTTGGGCCCTGGTAAACCTCGCCCTGGTTCACCCTGTGAATGAAATAAACAGCTTGAAGTAATTGGGCACCATTTTTGTTCGGTACTTCAATGATCAATTGATCGACACACATATTCAGGCGGACACACACACACACTTTAAATGTGTACTTGCCACATACCTTTTGTCCTGGTATACCAGGCAGTCCTGATATTCCATCTGCCCCAGGTTTTCCTGGTTCTCCTGGTAATCCTGGAGCTCCTGGAATTCCTGAGATTCCTACAAGCATTGACAAAAACTGCAATGAGCGGTCATACAGTGGTTTGATTGATTTGTGTCTATCCATGGACCACCTGAGATTGTTTTTTCAAGCTTCTTAGCATTACTATATTACCTTTAACACCTGGTGGTCCTGGTAGCGCAGGTCCAGGAAGGCCTAAGTCACCCTTATCTCCTGGAAAACCTGGAAGTCCTTGCTCACCTTGCAGTCCTTGTTCACCTGTAAGGACACGGACGTCAGGCAAGTTGCAGCGCCCTCATTGTGTCACAGAACGAAGTGTGTCTTCAAACAGTTAATATTAACATGTGCTCAGTTTTAATCTCAGATAATCGGATGAAACGCACCTTGAAGTCCAGGGCGACCAGGATTTCCCTGTGGGCCAGGTGCACCCTGAGGACCAGGGGTCATCACCCCTTTACCTGGGTCACCTTTTGCACCTGGTGAATGGAAGGATGAGCAGATGTAGGTGATGCCATGGGATGTGTGTGTGTGTGTGTGTGTGTGTGTGTGTGTGTGTACTGAGTGTTTTGAAACAGTAATTCTAACTTATCTATGACATACAGTAGAGTCTACATACCAGGTGCTCCAGGTGCCCCCGGAAGCCCGGCTCTCCCTTGGCTGCCTTTCTCTCCAGGCTCTCCAGGTCGACCATAACCTGGCGGACCTGGAGGTCCCCTCGTACCTGGGGTACCAATCAGACCAGGGTCACCGTCCAGACCACGGTCCCCTTTGATGCCTTGTCTGGCCTGTAGCAAAGAGCAGAGATGAAGTTCTGGCTTTGGCCGTGTTGGTTTGCGTTTGTTCCACTGCAGCATTTCAAAGCACGTCCACACTTACAGGTTCTCCTTTGAGGCCCGGTAGACCCGGGAGACCATCTCTGCCGGGAAGTCCGTCGACCCCTGGAAGCCCAGCTGAGCCAGAAACACCTGGAAGACCTCTGTCCCCTTTAAGTCCCGGACTGACGAAAATGTCCCCAGGCTCACCGACGGCACCAGGTGCTCCCATCAACCCAGGACTACCTGGAACACCCTGCACACAGGTTGGACAACATGCCATTAATTACTAACAAAAAACTGTAGACAAACATTTTGAGCATGTCCACCGCTTGCCTTGTGGTGTGATTACTTCATTGACCTTTTAAATCAATCCTAAAAGAATGTCATCAAGTCAAAAAGTCGCATCGCCGGAGCTTCTACTCACAGCTGCTCCAGGCTGTCCTGAGAGTCCACGTACACCCTTGTCTCCTTTGCTGCCTACCGGACCAGGGTATCCTGCATGGGACCAAGGCACAGTTACACAAGACTTAATATTCAGTCCAGTGCCCGTCAACATGTATCCATACATCATATCAATCGTATTTTGACCCACCTTGCTGTCCTTTAGGACCCGCTGGGCCTGGAAGTCCAGGAGCTCCGTAAGCTTCACAGGATACGCACGTATCTCCTTTGTCACCTTTGGAACAACAAGAAAAGACAAAACCAAATCAGTGACCCGTTTAGATGCTTGAATTGTGTTAACAGGTGGATCCCAGTGGACATCTCACCTTTCTGTCCCACCTCCCCCTGCAGCCCGTAAGGTCCTGGTGGTCCAGGGTTTCCTTTCTGAAGATTGCATTCACCAGGTCTGACTGCAGGACATCACAGCACAACGATACACTGATGTGAGATTTTGTATCGGAATACCTTTCCACTCATTTCTACGACGATCAGTTATGATGTAATCAAAGTAACACGAATGAATCCAAAATGGAACGTACTTGGCTCTCCAGGTGGTCCAGGGGGCCCTGGAGGCCCTTCTCGTCCTGGCGGTCCAGGGAGAGACTCCCCATCCACACCAATGTCTCCTTTGTCACCAGTTACTCCTTTCTCTCCGCGAGGCCCCTCGGTGAATCTGCCTGAATTTCAACACAAAGAAGTGACATTTTATTACACATTTTATTACACCGGTAGCTGAAAAAAAGAAGCAGCCATCATTGCAAACATCAATTTGATTAGCATACCTGGTGGCCCTGGCTCTCCCTGAAGACCTGTATAACCTGTTGGATGTCAACAAATGAATACATAGATGATATACACAATTTCAGCCGTGAATAATTGAATCAGTGACAACACTTGCAGCATTAATGTACCTCTGTCTCCTTTTAGACCAGGTGGACCAGGTGGGCCGGGTGGACCAGGAGCACCATTACCCTAAACACAACAAAATTACCAAAATAAGGTCCAGATGTCCTTCCTTTATGCCACAGCGATTATAAAGTCAAGTCAGTTCAATTTTTATTTCCTGTGTGTATATCATAACAGTAGTTATCTCAAAGTGCTTTTCAACTCAACTCCTATCATGTGCAAAGAGTCTTTGGACAGAGAAATATTTTCTTCTCTTGTCCAACGCTAACTAAGGGAAATGTTTCATTTCATGGTGCATAAGAGAGTTTAATTTGTTGTGTATGTCAGTAGAGGGCCATGTAGAGTCTGGATGAATGACCGGGTTCTGATGAGGGATAATTTGGTGACTGAGTTTTGGCGGCATCTGCTGGTAGTTTTCCGAACTTCCACCATTATTGCAAATTGTGAGTGAGATGGAGAAAAAGGTGAAGTGCACTTACAAAACCGGGGGGTCCTCTGTCTCCCTTCTCACCCTGAAATAAGAAATATGATTTTTCAATTTCGTAAATTTTAGTAGGAGGTTCATTTTGACTTTGGATCCTGAACACCATGGACAATCTTAAAACATAACTTACCGGTAGGCCATTTTCTCCAGGAACCCCGTGAAATCCTTTTTCTCCCTGAATGCAAACAGATAGATATCGGGAAATTTAAACAATGAAATTGAAAGGTGCGGAGATGCAGACAAAAACATGGAAAGGAAATGCAATCACCTTCTGTCCATCCAGTCCATCTTTGCCAGGTTTGCCCTAAACATCACAAAACAAACGCACAGCAGTTGTCACATGCTTTAGCAAAACTAAATTTAAAAAAAATGAGTCAATGAAAATTTAAATCACTGCAGCATGTGCCGTGGTCTGTGACTGACAAATATCTGACACTCACTCTGGGTCCATCTGAACCTCGGTCACCTTTGACATCATTCTCATGTGGAACGCAAAAGCCCTGTGGAGGGAAAAGGAAGAGGTTACATTTAAATTCCCAGAGGACAACACAACGTGTACACAGTTATTTACTTCAGACACATACTTTGAGTCCTTTCTCGCCTTTTGTCCCCTTCTCTCCCTGTAAAAACGACACAAATACACACACAAACATCAAGATATGATTCGATATCAAACATTTGATGGTCCATCGAATCGGATAAATGTACATGGTGAAAAGTAAATGTTTGCGTACCGGTGGTCCGGGCACGTAGTGTGTCACAGCGTTCCCTGTCGCCTCCTGTGATGGTCCTGGAGGACCGGGAGGGCCTGAGTACCCTCTGTCACCCTGGTAGACAAACACAATACCACAGGCGTCCTCTGTGAGACAGCATCACATGAATCTCCCTCTAAGGTGTAATGACCAATAAATTCAAACTTGAGAATGAAAAGACGTTTTGAAATCTTACTTTCTCTCCTTTCTCACCCAGGAACGAAAGCCGGTCACCCTGCAGGGAGAAGTAGAGGAAGAACACGTCACTTCCTGCTTCCCGCTTTGACTTAGTATGGGTTTAAATATTATATTTGTCTTACTTTTTCTCCTTGTGGTCCAGGAGGGCCAGGATCACCCTGAAGGGAAGTCCAGGACAATCAGGTCAATAGGTCGTACACAAATACAACCTCTTGGCCCAGCATAACATCTGCAGAGTGCCTGTTACTGTCGGAGGAACTTACTCTGGGCCCCTCATAACCCCGAGCTCCTGGAGGGCCGATCGGTCCAGGGGCTCCATTAAGTCCCTGCAGGGGAGAGACGAGCGTTAGCTGGTGCCATGTCCTTTACAGGCTGGGTGTGAATGAGTGTGTCATAATCACGCAATGTCAATTAACAGGTATGGTAGGAAAGATTGTGCAGGACATACGGGAGTTCCAGGTGTCCCAGGAAATCCTCTCTCTCCTTTCAGCGGCACAATTCCGATGACACCGCCAGGATCGCCCTGCAGGAGACAAGTGGACAGGTTAGGACTATAAATGTATCTCAATGTCTGGCTAGACACTTGACACTATCTTTGAAGCTGAGCCAACCTTCATTCCGGGAAGTCCGGGGACACCCTGGGAAGAGACAGAAGAGACAGATGAGGTCTTTTTTTTTTTTTTGTCCCAAAGTCCTCGGTCATACTGCACTTGTGAACCTCTGTGTCTGTGTGTGTGTGTGTGCTTGTAAATATCTTGGAAATGTAAAAGATTTACATTTTAATTGC
>OMPJ01016735.1:0-10457 GCA_900312935.1 Carapus acus
TCATGTGCCAGGAATGTTTTTTCTCTCTGTAAATACCTGCTTCTTTGAGTTATCCTTCTTCTGTGTGTATATATCCCGCCTCACAGCATCGGAGTGTCTTTATCTATTATTTATTTATCTTGTGCTTCCTTACGCGCGGCATCTGGTGCAGGGCAGCAAAGTAAGAATTTCATTGTGTGGGGAAACTTGTTTCTATACTGTGCATAAGACAATAAAGCTTTGAATGAATGAATTAATTACTTCACAACGTCTGTTTTCAGACCACGCCAATAGTAAATGTCTGAGGATGAGCCGACCGACCAACAAACCATCGACTTTCATGAGCTGCTGCCAGCACATGACAGCAGTACACAGTGGGAACTGCAATTTGGTAAACTGCGCTCCAGTCCGAATTAGCAGTCGGAAGGGGACCATTTACGCATCAACACATTTTTATTATTATTTATTAGGTAGACTATTTTCTCACTCTCTGCTTTGTCAGCACTCACCACATTTGAGAAACACCTCCGTAATGTTGGATCAGCCCTCTGAGTAGTACATATGCGCTCTCGTGTCACCGGGAGGGATAAGCTCTCTTGGTTGGATTTCACTTTCTTTAGGACCTGTGGCAGAAATCTCTTCGTCGTAGCTTCTCCTCAAAGATCTCTGATAAGAATGCTATCAGATAATGAAATGTCAGTGTTAATGCGTGGTTGCGCACGAGTGATTGCACAAACAGGAAACAACTGACAATGTTTTTCAATTTCCTGACCTGACTCAACGCGCTGGGGAATGTCCCACACTTATATGCACCGGGCACTGGTCACCAGACTCACCTGTCAGCGATACTAATCCATTAAATATGAATGGCTTGAAGCATTCATTTGGTTATTCACAGTCAGAATCAGTGGAATTATTGAGATTAGTGGAAATGCTGATTGAATCTGATGCCTTTTGTGTGAGTCACACTCTGCGAAGGATGCCGCTGTTTTTTTCTTTTGAGGGTCAGGCAGTTGGCGATAACATGCCCAATTTTATGGCAATGGAAACACTCCCTCCTCTTTTTCTTCTGACCATTTGATCTAGAGGAGTTGTTCTGTACAGCTGGAGCATAACGAGGCTTATCAGCAAAGACGTTTGGATAAACAGTCCTGTGAGTCAGTGCGTACCTTTCGGCTAAGACAGCTGGTGAAGACAGCATGTTCACTTTGTGCTCATTCAAATACACAACCACACGATCGGGCAAACATTTCTTGAACTACTCCAACAATATTAACTCCCGTAGTGCTGTGAAATCATTAGTTTGGCATGAATTACTCCATTTATCAAAGAGAATTCCTTTTTGTCTGTCAAACCCCATGTAAGTTTGATTTGGTGCTTTTCTGTCGTTGCTAAATTCTTGTCTGTACGCTTCAGGTGCCAATTCATGCGCACGCAAAAAAGCAGCTTTTACGGAATCATATCTCAAGCTATCTTCCATAGGGAGAGCAGCTACAGCTTCTTGAGCTGTCCTGTGAATTTTACACTGTAAAAATAGTGACCAAATTTCAGGCTGCCACCATACCGCAGCTGCAATATGCTCCAAAGCACCAAAATAAAAATCCACTTCAGATTCACAAAATATTGGCATCAAAGCCGCATGCTAACAAACATCAAATGCACTCTTAGATTCAGTGGATGAGGATGAAGCTCTCACACCAGTATCAGTAGGTGCTTGCGGCACCTGCGTCTCTCTCTCTGAGACTCGAGCTTCAACTGGCGCAGCCTGACAGCTTTATCAGCTTCAATCTCCAACGTTTTAATTTCCAACTGTGCCTGCAGGTTTTGTGCGTTCTCATGGGCTTCCATCTGGAGACAAGCAAGGTGTAATTTAAGCTGCGCCTCGTCTCAGGACCCAGAGCTGGCAGTAGAGAGAGGATCATAGTGGGGCAGCGTGAATGGAGTTTTCACAGTGTTTAACAACCTCGACTGATTGATGACGTGGGATTGGAGCGCACCAAGGGAAGCGAGCTGCACCATTCGGGAGCCAGGGATGCTCCCGGAGGAGTGAGAGGAGCCAGGACCGGAAGGTGGCTAGGCTGGAACAAAACAATAAGGACAGAATCAAAGTTATCTTTTAGGGCTGTCCTATGAAACATCATCTTAAGGTCCTGCGAAATTCTGACTAGCAGTGTCAGGATTTACGTGAACACTAGTAAACCTGTTGGATTGACTTTTAACAGGAGTGACTGCATCTACTTGAAAGCCAATGAGAGAGAGACATAAATGTACTGGTAGGACTTGAAGGATCTACTGGTCAAGTGTGTGTCCACAATTTTTGGTCAGACATTGAGCACATCTTGCTGAATTATGACAACCAGACAGGGCCTTTAATAATACTAATAATTTAAGCTTTATTGTCATATGCACAGTATGTAGAAACAAGTTTCCCTGCAAAGTGAGATTTTTATTATACTTGCCGCCCTGCACGTAGAGAACAAGCATGGAGCTAGCAACCACGTCGCCCCAGGGGTAGGAGGTAGGGGTGTCAGAATTAGGGGTCTTGCCCTATGGACCCTTACTGGATGTTTGCCCTGACTGGGGTTTGAACTCCTGTCTCCCGCGTCACACTCAGTGGTTTTAACCACAGCACAATCCAGCTGCCTTGAGGATCAGAACGGAATGTTCATATAAGACCTATGCATGGGGAGCAGTACGATGGCACTAGTGATGGGAATTCCAGCTCTTTTTAGAGAACCGGAAAGAGATGGCTCTTTTTAGTGAGCCGAGCCAAAAGAACCGGCTCTTTCGCCTCCCAAACGGCTCTTCAGATTTTTTTTTGTTGCTTTAATCAATATATTTCCAATAATATAAAATTATAATGTAAAATTATGCACACAATGAATTAATAATATAAAAATAAACTGCATTATACTTTTTATTATGTATGTTTATTTTATAAATATGCCTTTATTTTTTCACTCTACAGTACACTTTTAACCAATTTTAACTTTTAACTGTTTTATACAAAACAAATATAAAGTCAAGGAATACAGAATCCCTTAAAAATATGCAACACAACAAAATATAACTTAAAAATATGTACTCTTCAGTGCTACAATAGATGAACTAAAACTAAAATACAAGAACAAACTTTTAACTATTTACAGTTCAACTTTTAACCAATACAGAATCTCTGAAAAACACACAACACAACAAAATATGAATGAAAGTATGTAGAACAAAAAGAAAAAGATCAGCATCCAAATAACCTGTCTAGTGAAGATTGGCATTCAGAAAAACCAAGTGCCTCAGCTTTGAGGGACCGATTCGGCTTCTCAATCTTGATCTGCCCTGTTTTGGAGAAGATTCTCTCGGAGGGGACTGACGTTGCAACAATGCACAGTCCCCGCGTCATCACATGTGTGAGGCTTGGGTAAAATGAAGCCTTGTTTTCCCACCAGCTTAGTGGATCTGCACTTATCTGGAAAAGGGGCTCCTCAAGGTAGGATCTCACTTCCAGTATTGCATCTGCTGAAGGCTTCCTTCTTGTAGTGTCTTCACTTGCTCTTTCTTCAAAGAACCTCCAAACAGCAGATGCTTATGACCCTTGCTCCTCTCTGCTCCTCTTCTGCTCTTGGACCCCTGGAAGTGGAGTTGGACCTTGGAAGTGGAGCTGAACCTTGCTGCTGCTGCAGTTAGTCTCTGAATAGCTTCATCAACTACTTGAGTGTCATTAAAGGCCAGCCTCTTGAATCTTGGATCAAGAATGGTGGTTTTTGGCAGACAGTGTTATATTCCATTCTGTGGAACTTTCTGTCCATGGATGCACAGAGAGCATCCACTAGCTCTTTCGCATTTGCTGTGGTTACGCTGGTCTGGTTCTGAGCTGTCACTCTCTGCAGACCCCTGCACAGGATTAACATTTTGGAGGCTGTAACATAGCTGAAAAAGAGTAAAAAATAGGGGTTAATACTATGCTTTGTTTTATTTGGAGGTGTATATAATTATCTTATGGCTAATGCGCTTTTTATTCCAGTAATGCAACAACAATTACTACTACTACTACTACTACTACTACTACCACCACCACTAACAACAACAACAATAACAATAATATTAATGATAATGTGATACCGTTTGTATACTGCACCTGTCTGCACCAATCTCCACAGTGACCTCCTCAAATGGTTCCAGAACAGTGCATGCCTCCTGCAGTACCTCCCATTCCTCTTGGCTCAGAGGATCGACCGGTGCATTGATAACAGCCAGGGTAGAGATGACTGCATCCTTGGACTCCAAAATCCATTTTATCACATGAAAGGTGGAGTTCCACCTTGTCACACAATCTTGTTTGAGCTTCAGCTCAGGCATGTCCATCTGTCGTTGTGTTGATTTGAGCCTGTGTGTGGCTGTTGTGCTCCTGTGGAAAAATTCTATTATTGCCTTGACTTTGTCCACAGCAGGCTTCATCACCTACAGAGCACAATCAGGTCAATTTTGTGTGCAAGACATGGGTGGTGGGTCCATTTCAGGGTTTGAATTGCTTTGGTTATGTTTGCTGCATTGTCAGTAACACGACCAACCATTTTGTTTTCTACATTCCACTCTTTTGCCACTCCCAGCAGCTCCTCTGCTAAGTTCTCAGATGTGTGTCTGTCACTGAACTCAAAACAATCCAGAAGGCAAGACACCATTATGTAGTCTTCAATAAAGTGAAATGTAACTGACACGAAGGATGTGGTGGTTCGGGATGTCCAGCTGTCAGTTGTTAGACACACTGCTGTGGCTTTATTTTCCCTCTATTGCAGTGAAGCACGTTCTCTGTCATACAGGCCTGGGACATTTTTTTGAGAGAGGGTTTTCCTGCTTGGAATGGCATACACTGGCTGGAGTGCATGCGGATACTTTCTGAAACCTTTGTTCTCCACAACTGAAAATGGTTGAAAATCAAGTGCAATCATTTCAGCCAGTTCCTCATCAAGTTTTTTTCTGTCTTGCTGGGGTCAAAGACCTGCAAAGACCTGCAAAAACTGTCTCATAGAGCTCTGAGTTGTTGATTTAGGTGGCTGTGGTGGTATACTGCATGATGCCACTGCATCACATCAGGAGCAGCAGCAATAGTTGCAGAAGACACACTGGCACCTTCATTAATATCAGGTTCAACTGATCTTTTCTCCGATGGAACTGATGGGTGGACAGTTCTCAGGTGCCTGTGAAGGTTTTTGGAGCCAGCTCGATAGAAAATTTTATTCTTGCAGACTTAACATTCTGCTTTTGAGCTATAAATATGATTAAAGTGAGTCCAGATTTTACTCCTTTTCCTGCTGTCATTCATTTTCTTAACTTTTTACCTTTCCAGCTCGTTGTGTTTAGGAATGTCCTCGTCCCTCTGTGATGCTCCTTGCGCTCTCTCTCGTCTCCCCTGACTCTCGCTGCTGTTCGTGTGCTGCTGCTGTGTGTGTAACTGCCGCCCCTCCCCCCTCTGCTCAGCGCAGTGAGGGCACTACGAGCAGACACAGAAGCGACAACACCACACAAATTGACCAATCACGTGCGGCTTCAAGAGAAAAAAAAGAGAGAGACAAAAAAAAGCTGCTCCCCAATCAGGAGCTGGCTCCCGTTGTTCACTTCAAAGAGCCAGCTCTCAGAGCTGTTGCGTTCGCGACCGACACATCACTAGTAGGGCTATGGACTCCATACTCCTGGAGCAACCCCCACAGAGCCCAACAAGTGACCCGGTCGAATGCCTTCTCCAAGTCCACAAGACACATGTGGACTGGTTGGGAAAACTCCCATGAATCATCCAGTCATTCAATAAAGGAACCACTACCCCGGTCTGCCATCCCAGGGGTACTGTTCCTTACTGCCAAGCGATGTTGCAGAGGTGTGTCAGCCATGACAGCCCTGCAACATCCAGAGACTTGAGGTACTCAGGGCGGATCTCATCCACCGTCGACGCCTTGCCACTGTGGAGATTTTTAACCACCACGGTGACTTCAGCTTGGGCGATGAACAAATACCTCTGAGTCCTCAGCCTCCTCGGTCGAAGACATGCCTGTGGGATTGAGGAGATCCTCAAAGTATTCCCGCCACCGCCCGCCACATCCTCAGTTGAGGTCAGCAGCTCCCCGCCTCCAATGTAAACAGCAGTGGTAGGGTACTGCTTTCACCTCCTGAGACGCCAGACGGTTTGCCTGAACCCCCTTGAGGCTGACTGATTGTCCTCCTCCATGGCCTCCCGGTACTCCTCCCAGACCCAAGTTTTTGCATCGGCAACAGCCCGGGCTTCCACACGCTTGGCCTGCTAGTACCTGTCAGCTGCCTCAGGAGACCCACAGGGCAGGTGAGCTTGGTAGGCCTCCTTCTTCAGCTTGACAGAATCCCTTAAAAAAAGGATAAAAAAAGAAAACATTAAGAGAAGAAATATATGCCATACAATAGATATATACAGTACATACAGGCTACCACTACTGAATCCATGTGTTCTTTCCAAACACATAGAGAAGAACAAGAACAAGAAGTTAACAAGAAGTTATGGATCCAGTAGCATAAAATGATGTCAAAATGATGTCAGAAGACAAACTCGAAAAAACGGGGGCAGGTGAGGTCAAAACCCGGAAGACTGAAAGTAGAGCAAAACGCTGGAGAGTCATGAATGTACACAAGACAATCTTGAAACTTGAGCACAGGCACAGGTGATATTAAGCAGCCGACTGATTGTCCAAGTTGTCAGATGATGTGGTGGTTGGAACAGGGGTGTGACAGAGCGGGGCAGGAAACAGGAACACGATGGAACAAATCGGAGGAAAAAACAAACCCAATTCATGACCAGAGGGGATCTTTGCTCACTATTTTCTTTATGAAAATTATTATCAAAAAACTCTAAATAATAACTATTTTATGCAGCAGCAGGAGATTTTTCTCAAAACTGAAAAAAATGTTGACATACTGTAGTTCAGAAAATATCCTGCTGTTGAGCATTTGTCTGGCCTCTCAAGATGGAAACGTCAGTGTGTTGGTGATCTCAAATATTCAGTACACAAGAATATCTATTCAAGAATGAAGAGAATGTGCAGAAAAAAACCCTCACACAGACTTAGAATAATCACAAATGGTGTTGTATTCTTGGCCCCCGATACTGATACTCACTTAGATGTAAGATCATTGCTATCATGGCTTGGTCAGGCACTGCTTGAAAACCTTTGTGAAACAGGACAAAAGACCAATACAGAGTGAATACAGTAAACTTTTTTATTACCCATCTCGTATGGGTGTAGTGCTTGTTGCTGCAGCTGGGTACTGATGTAGTTACAACATGTATAACAGTGGTGCAACAAGAAGTAAAATCAAATTAAAATATGAAATCATATACATGAGGTATCTTTGAGAGGGATCATGGCATTAAGGCCTATCTAAGGTAAGAACGTCTAAAAAAATGCCAGTACAAGACAAGTGAAAAAACAAGAGAAAATAGCAAATTCTTGACAAGAGTAGGTTAATGTCACGATTGACTTGGGGATGTTCTAGTTAAGCAGCATGTTCTCTATAGCTCCTGCATTTGCTACAGTGTGGGATCCTTTGAAGTCGTTTGCATGCAGTACCACGCTTTCCAGGTTGAACGACTCAGTGTCCACCTAGTCAGCAGCTAAACTAAGCAGGGAAAGTGGGGAGATGTCCTCGATATCAGTGGTGAAGCTTATGGCCTGCACCTTTTCTAGCTTCCTTGAAACGTACTCCGTAACCTTCTTTTGGAGTGCAGGGACAGAAGTCTCTGTGATATATTTGTGGTTTGGGATCTTGTACTTTGATGCTGCTTGAGCCATAAAAAGTCAGAATCCCACCTTGTCAACAAAGGAGAGGGCAGGTTACAGAGCACAGCAGTGACATGGGGTGAGGTTCCATTGGTGGGGGCATGATTTACAAATGTATAAACCCAAAAGGGTAGCTTATTCTATTGGCTACTTCGTGGTGCAACGGATCATGAGTGATCTGTGATCCATTTGGATCACGCTCCATGGGTCACCCTTATCTGCAGGATCAGAAGATGAAAATTGTGCGCATTCATGTGAAGTCCACATAAATCACACACAGCAGCACAGCGCACACGGCAGTTCGATGGAGCAAAACACAGAAGTTAACGGCTAGCAACAGTGTGAACTTGACTCGCCTGGCCTCTGTGCAGAACAGCAGCAGCAACAAGCACCTGTAGGCTCACATACGCCACCCTCGGGGCATCAGAGTACTGTCATGCCTCACCCTGTGCCTTTTCACTGCTGTTTTATGTCCAATCAGCAAAACAAAATATGTCATTTACAAACATTAAACCTTAATGGTTGAAGACATTAGCCAGACTGTGGACAATCAGTGTACATAAAAACATCTACAAACGTTTTATTAGCGACATGAAGAGATACGGCAACCGGCACGCACCAATTGATTGTATCCACCCACTCTGTGAAGGATTGCGCAATCAGAGGTGAAGTGAGGCTCGTTACTGCCGCACCTCAAGTTCCACCCCTGTGTTTGAACAGGAACCTCTGGTTTAAATACAGTGGAATTTACATATTTCCTGCCAGGAAATCAGCGATTTTCACAAGAAAAATGTCAGAAATCCTAACTTCGAGGATCTCCTAACTTCGAGGATTTCCAAACCCCCACTGACATGTCTTCCATAGAGGAGGTAGAGGCAGAGGACCCGGAAGTGGACTTGCTCATCACCCAAGCTGAAGTCACCGCAGTACTTAAAAAGCTACACGGTGGCAAGGTGCCGGGGGTGGACGAGATCCACCCCGAGTATCTCAAGTCTCTAGATGTTGCAGGGCTGTCATGGCTGACATGCCTCTGCAACATCGCATGGCAGTCGGGGACAGTGCCCTTGGACTGGCAGACCGGGGTGGTGGTCCCTCCGGGGGACCGGAGGGTGTGTTCCAATTACAGAGGGATTACACTCCTCAGCCTCCCCGGTAAAGTCTATGCCAGGGTGCGGAGAGGAGAATCTGGCCAATAGTGGAACCTCAGATCCAGGAGGAACAGTGCAGGTTCCGTCCTGGCCGTGGAACACTGGACCAACTCTTTACACTGAGAAAAATTTGGAGTGCCATTTACTTAGAAAAACTAAGGCAAGTATTCCCACGTAGAAAAAGTAAGTAAGTCTCACTCAGACGATTTCTAAGTAACATGTACTCAAAAAGGCCACACACCATTTACTTAGATAACGTAAGTAAATTGCAATGGCCATACTATCATATGGCTTGTAACTTTCACTCAGATTATCATGGCATCTACTTACAAAACCTAAGTAAATGTGACAGATAGTTCTTTGTGTTTCTTATTCATTTTTGTTTTTCTTACATATAATTATTAAGTAAATCTTATGAAGGTATTATTGACTTAATCTAAAATAATGACAGTAAAGGGTTATTCAAAGAAACTGAAATTTTATTTGAAATGTCACAAGACATAACAAACTGTTCCAATGAAAAAATATTTCAGAAACAAATATTTACAAATCTATTATACCCAAAAGTGTATTTAATTCGTAAGGAGTAACTCAAGTTTACCGCATAAATAGTACCCATCAGAAGGACACATGCATTGGTTACTGTTCCACAGTCTGTAAGAACTTAAGTTCCCTCAATTATGATGGACACTGTTTCGTCCTGGTTTCGTGCCCCATGAGAATGGAGGACAGCAACCTTCATAATGTGGTTGCTGTAGTTTTCCCTCTCATCCTCTTCGCTGACATCCTGTGAAAGCAAGACACAATTAGAAATATCTAAGAACTCATTGAAACTTAAGTAATAGGTTTAAACAAGACATGAAAAGAAAAACAAAGCAAAAATGGTATTTTCAGTTTAGTGAATATAAATCAAACTTTCATATATCACTTTTCCCACGTTGAGTTACACAAAGTCAGTGCTTCACTGAGGCTGTCCCTGAGGCGAGGTGGGTCCCATTTGGAACCATCCAGGCAGAGAGGGGCTCATGCCCTGGCAATACAGTGGCAGGGACTACCCTGACCCATGCTGGCAGGAGGCTCTAATAGGTGAGGAGCCCCCCAGTCTGCCAGGCTGCAGCTGTCCATGGGACAGCAACTACGGTATGTTGGTATAGCAGAGCTACTCCCCATGTGGTATGTCACCATTGGGAAAACATCGGTGATGAGAACAGATTTTAATATGGTCATCTGATACCTGATAGTCTTGTATCAGCTCCTCTCCACTCTCTCCAAGATATTCCATTAATCACCGCATGTTAATGTCCCTTTTCCCATCGATAGATTGCTGTTCCAACACAAAAAGAAAATTCATTGCAAATAATACATAACATATGTGAGATACATTCATAAAAGCTCAAACAAATGTAAACAGAAAGTTATCCATAGAGAATGTAAGCCTACAACTACATTCGCACATTGGGAAGTGTGCAACTTCATGTTAACTTCTAAATGTGTGTTCATACAAGAGTCAGTGTCTAGTGCATATCATAATCTATTT
>OMPJ01016736.1:0-15776 GCA_900312935.1 Carapus acus
AACGACCGTTTCACTTCAGCGCGGGGGCAAAAAGATCAGATGCCTTGTTTTGTTTTGCTTTGTTTCTCAAAGTTATTTCATGAAATCGCTCCGAGTTGTTCTCCGTCGGCACCGCTACGCCTTCTCCCCACATTAGGCGCCAAACGCCACGGGCCTGTTGGCACTGGTTGATCTACTACTTGGCAGCGATTGCCAGAATCCTGCAGTGGAGTATTTCACATTTCCTAACAATAGATAAAAATATTTAAAATCATTGTCTCACAGCTATGATGTTTCGTAACATGTCTGCAGGATCAGACCCCACAAAATACAACTTATTGAGCCAAGTTCCTCTTTTCAGTCCAGCAGATGTGCCCAAAATACTCAGTACATGAAGCTACTAAAATCAAAGTCCTGGGTAGAGATTCCTAACCTGTTATCTGCGATTCTTTACTGAATATAAATCTGATGAAAACCTGCCAAACCTGACAGGCCGCTCTATATTGAAGAGATAAGGAAGCTCTTACTCACGGACGCTCGGCACTGACGTACAAATCTGATGTATGACCTGCGAAGGAGCTTTACGCGGCCGCTGCAGCGCTGGGCTGGGCGATCCCGTATCAGCTTCTGCTCTGTGCCTTCCTCCTCCTTAGCTGTGGATGGGAGCGGCGCTCTGGGGCCCTGGTCCGGAGTTAATTAAGAGCTCAGGGAGGGCAGCCCCCCCCTTGCACACACACACATACACACACACACACCCACACACAGCAGCCAGCTGGAGCCAGCCGCAGACTCGACTCCCTCCAATGAGGACGACATGAACGCATAGACGCAAACAAGCGCTCTAGGAAAAAAAAGGAAAAAAGCAGGTCCTGCAAAAACACACTCCTGACGTGCGGCGTCGGCGACGCCATCCTCCCGCACGGAGAACCAGCAGGTCCACATTTGTACACAAACGCGCGCATGCATGCATGTGTGCATGTGTGTGTGCGTGGGGGGAGCAGGGAGGAAGGCATCTTAAATGGCTCCCCCTCATCCACAAAACAATGCTGGCCCCGTTACGTAAAGGGGCCATAAAGGCATAATGATTAGCGCTCAGCAGGGGTGAACTATGGCCTCTCAGGTAATGTGGGCCCAAGGACGGGATCAACCTATCCAGGCCGGAACCAACCCGGCCTTAAGCGGCAGGGCCCACCAGACGGGGAGTAGTTAGGGAAAAGATTTGCAGCGGTGTTCCGTTTTCCGTCTTCGCTTTGAGACGGGAAGACAACAACGACCCGAAGGCGTCCTCGTCATTCCAGGCGAGCCCTCGCTGCTGCAGGGGGAGAAAAACTTCCACCTTGTCCCTCAACAGCAGGAACATAGCTTGAAAAAAAAGGGCTGGCTCATTACGTTGGAGCTAGACTATCTCCATAAACGATCTTATCAGGAAATCAGCTGCTCGCGGCAAAGAGGGCCGACGCGGACGTGTTGGAAGACGTTCTCGTCTGGGTCCAAAGGCAGATCGGCTGCACGGCATGAGAGGGGAAGTGTGTTTTTGTGTGGCCTATTTCTCCGCCATCCCAGTGTAATCTGATTAACGCAGCTTTACCAGTCTGTGTTCAGGACTGGTTTCATCTACCCATGATATCCTAATCAGGGGGACAACAAGGCCATTCAGCCATAAGCGAGACCCTCACAGGATCAGCGGGGGCACCACGGGCTGGAGACACGCTGCAGTCCACAGATGCTACTGTGCAGACACATGTATGTGGGACAATGAAGACTGGAAGCAAGCTATGTCTGCGCAAAGTCACCAAGTTGTTGTTACTTTCAGTTTTGCTTATACCAAAGTATGGCCAGTCAGTTCCAGTGGGTATGTGACCATATCTGCAAAGCCTGCACAGTTGATTGATTGAAAAACGTGAAGTCATACTTATCAGACGCTGGAGCTGCTCAGACACACACACAGTAATCTCAGTAAACCATCAAAAATTCACTGATCAAACCTTTCGTAACTTTAATCACGTCAAGACTGTTTATTCTATCTTATCTTATTCCACTTCAGCACTAAAATTGCATCACATGCATTGACAATTAGAACCCTGAGGGCTCAGGGGACACACATAACACATCACTTATGTTTTAAGCTACAAACGAGCTGCTTGTTTACATCAGGCTGTGTCCAGATCACAGACTGGCCTCTCAGATTTTGAAACCCACCTCCTCAATTCTCCACCTGGCTGGACGATGGGGGTCACGCCTACAGTATATCTATAGAGCGTGGGAAGTACCAGAGCAGGGAGTGTCTCCGCTCACGCTCACTCGATCTGCTGCCGAGTGTCACCGAGACAGTCGAGCAGAAACCCAATACCACGCGCTGCTCCGCCCGGACAAAACCCCGGCCAGCCTGGCTGTTCGCAGCCAGCGCCATAACCTGACAGCAGGCAACAATGCTCCAAAGGTGCACTGTCAACCGCAGAAAGGTTCTCAAGAGCTCCAATCTGCCAAGCGGTTACGAGAATCTGAGGACGTTTCCTTCCGAGAGGAACACATGATCTCTCCACATGGCTCGTTCCTTGGCTGGAAAAACCCCTGCTCCACTTTTTACAACTTTAACCTCATTTCTTCAAGTGCAGTGCAAAGACCTTAAGGATCAGCGACACTGTGTGACAGGCCGCAAAACACAAGAACAAAACCTCACAGCTGTGATGAAGTGGAGGGGGAAAGCAAAAACAACAACTCTGGAATTACTACAAGAACAAGGATGACATTTGGCGCTTTGAAATGTGTCTTCAAATAAGTGAAGACATCTCCAGTCAACAACAAGTGTTGGTCGTTATCTTGATCAGATTTATGTGGCACATAAAATGAAGTTGTGGTCATGTGCCACTTAAAAGATATAAGCAAACATATAGGCAAACTTTCTTCACCGATGTGGTAGAAATTTGACAGGTTTGTTTTCAAAAGTCTTTACCAAAATGAAAGACATCAACCCCCACCCCACCCCAGCTAAGTCTAAGCTACATGAACCCACCTCCCCCACATCTGGTTGAATCACTGGAGCCCCTCCACACAGAGCTCCTGCTACGTTGCCTCTGATGTTACAAAAAGAGAGACAGAGTAGTGTAAAAGTAGACGCTAGCTTTCTCCCACTGGGCCACTATCTCATAATTCGTGTTTGGCTGAGGCTCATAAAAGGAGAAGGACTCTGGCCTGCACCGAACCTTTGTTAAATAAATGATATACACACCTTATTTGTGCCAAGGACAGGACAGCGGCAACATCACGTTTCCCTTGTGCCAGCAAATGGAATATACAGTAATTTCACCAAAAAAAGCCACGCAGTAAATCCTGTGAGCTGGACCTGCATTTGAATGTAAAAAATACTGGAGCAGGTATGAAAGGGTGATTACAGCGGGTGCTTTTCTAAGCTTGAAAAGACCTCTTTGGCCTCAAACTGCTTATTTATTTGTGCATTAATGAGGCGGCTTTGGTCCATAAAGCTGTGTGTGGCCCCTCCTTCAGCCTGGCATCTCCCACATCACTATAACAACCACGGCCATAATGCACCGCACTCACCCAACACACACACACACACACACACACACACAGCGCAAGACCCGGAATGGCAGAAATCACGAATTACGGCACTTTTATTATAGTTCAAAGTGTATATGGTCGAATACACCCACCGTGCTCATTGCGGCTGGGCTCCACCGGCTCTTTTCGGGCATCAACGCGGCAGCTGTGGTATTGTTCGGGTCGTGTTGGAGGTCCAGGTCTCCGCGCGGCTCTCGGCTCCGATAGTCCGGGGCAGAAACATCTCGAACCAGACCAAGTGAACTCCGAACCCCGCTACATATCGATCCCGACCCAGCTAGCAACCGAAGCTAGCTCGCGACTCACTCACACACTTCCAAATTACCTCAACTTTGTTTTATCTCGACTTGCGCCAACTTGAACGAAGACGCGAAACTCGAACCGCTCACACTCTGCCCATAAATAACGAAAAGTTTAGTTTAGTCCAAAAAAAGACGATGAATAGGTGTGGGCGTTAAGTTTCGGCGTCTGTCTTGGGAACGCCGACCAGCATCTTCAGTGCACTTGTTGCAGTGTTTGCGGGTGGGCGGGTTGTCTTGCGCGGGACGAGGAAGCTGATTGGTTGCTAGGCTCGCAACCGTCTCAGCGAAAGCCAATCGTGGCTGAGCAGACCAGGCCGTGCGGGTTAGGCCCCGCCCACGGAGAGGAGTCTCGTCCATTGACCGGGAGCAGCCGAGCACTGATGGGAGCGCCGCGCCGACCCTCGGAGCTCTCTGGCGGACTGGACCTGCAGGTTGTGCGGTGTTTCCCCGCGGCCGCTTCCTGCACTCGTGCCCCGCTGCTCCGCCGAGTGAGCTCATTTGTTGCTATTTTAGTGTAGCACGCCCAGAATACCAGAGGAGGAGTGATGACAGACAAACAGGATGACAGAGAGACAGACATACCAAAGACAGGGTGCGTTCAATGGCCTCATTGTCACATTTCCGATTAGAGTTTAAGGAAACTAAGTGGCTGTTAAGAATACTTGTGCTGTGTTTTAAGCAAACAAAGAAAGTGAGATTTCTAACAACAAGTTTATCCAGACACCCAAGGGCACATCTTATATTGAACCAAAACACGTTTTGCCTAGTCAAACAACAAAACAATCATGCCATGCCAAACAGTAAGAACCCAGAGAAAGTGGTGTCATCATCTTCATCGGCAAACAGCCCATTGAAGGACTCGCCCCCAACCACCTGCAGCCACACTTTGTCCCCTACTTGCAGGTGAAGCACAGCGCCCCCTGCTGCCTGGTCCTCGCCGCTCTGGTAGTTGTCAGTAGTGTGGATCACTCTCACCCCGTTCCTCACCAGTGCCACCTTCACGTTCCTGGAGTAGACGGTGATGTGGTAGGTGAAGAAGTAGGCGCCCTCCACCGCGCAGGTGAACCTCCCCGTTTGCGGGTCGTAGTGGTTCTGTTGGTTGTAAATGATCCTGTCGAAGCGGATGGGTGCAGTGGCTGCTGGGAGTTTGGTTTGGGCCGTGAGTCCCACCGAGAAAGCGCTTTTGGAGACAATGAAGGTGTCTCCCTTCTCCCCTCTGTCGCCCTTATCTCCTCGAGCGCCTCTCTCCCCACGATAACCAATGTTGCCTTTGTGTCCCGGAACACCGATTTCTCCTTTAGGTCCTGGTCTGCCAGGAGGTCCGAGGGGCCCTTGAATTCCTCTTTCTCCTTGGAGGCCTATTTCTCCCTTAGGGCCCTCTGGCCCAGTGGGCCCCTCATCACCTTTGGGTCCCCGAGGTCCTGCCAGTCCCAGTTCCCCCTTATTTCCTTTTGGGCCGAGGGGCCCCTGCACTCCTTGGGGCCCCATCTTCCCTGGAGGCCCTCGCTCTCCATTGTCACCCCTTTTCCCTTTGGGCCCCATTGGTCCTACTGCACCTACAAATGACAAACACCTGCTAAATGTCCTCGTCCTTTACTTGTCTTTGTCCCTCACTTCATAAAACAAGCGCGATGACACACATTTCTAATTGTAACTTGATAATAAAGATACAAACCAGGCTCTCCGGCGTCTCCCTTGGGGCCGCCCCTCCCTGCCTCTCCACTTGGACCAATGTCACCTTTTATTGTGGAGATAGTATCATATTTTTCAAAGTCTTTCAAGTCCAGTAACATATGGGCAAACTCGGCCCACAAACGCCGCTCACCTTACCTTTGTCGCCTTTCTCACCCACCAGTCCGTCTCGCCCGTCTCTGCCTGGTAGGCCATTGTGTCCCGGGTCTCCCGGTATTCCAGGGTGTCCACACATACACCCTTTGCTTTGGTTTTCCACCTGTGCAACACACCTGAGAGCCAACAGGAGGAGCAGGAGCGCGAAGGTGGACCTGATCGGCTGCATCATGGTGGACGCACAGGTCTCTCAAAAGGGGACAAGCGACCACAAAAACCTTCACATTACAAAAAGAAAAGGTCTCGCCGTCCTCACAACTTCACGTCCTACACAAAGGTGCGTGTGTTAGTGTGTGTGTGTGGGTGTTGGGGTTCCCCACACTTATTTAAGAGTCCAACACAGAGGCCCAGGGCACTACAAAGAGAAATGACAAACTGGACCTGGACTTTGGACAGAGGGGACCACTGCCATTGGTCTGGAACTTTTTGTGGTTTACTTATTGTGCTGGTGGACGTGACCCTGCTGTCTAATAAGAAGCTCACACCTGGCGCGATGAACGAGCCCTTAAACGGAGTACATTGCCTCTTACATTGCTTGCCTACATGCGGGAGACACGAGAAGTCAAACACCCATCAGCCAAGATCCTCCACTGTGGGATGTTGTTAAAGTAATTGAGCTATAAAATAGATTCAGTGGTCATATGGAGGCTGTACTTACATTAGCGCGTATGGTTTGTGTCCTAGCCTTTAAAGGGCAGCGCTCAATTAGCTGCGGTTAGTCACTTAAATCTAAAAACACATCGACATGTTCATTCTAGCATAGCTTTCTTGTGTGTACTCTTTAAAATGGCAATAGTCAGACACGAGTGAACCGTAAACCACAATGTGAACATAAAATATGACCTTTTGAGCTTTGAAACCAGACCAACTGGAATGCCTTGGAGAAGGACAATATTTGTTTAAGTTAACGCCCTCGTAGCCTCAGGAGGAGCATCCCTCAGATGTCCAAGAGCCTGATAAACACACAAAGCTTGATAAACACACAAAGATCCTTTCGGGGCTCACTGCTCCGTATTTCCAGATGTACTGGGAATGGATATATGTGGGCCAACAGGGGATATAATTGTCAATTTCAATGTACAATGTCACATTTCATTGTGGTTTTAATGACAGCTGCCTCGATGCCAAATGCTTTTTAGAGATGCTACAGTGTATCCTCATCAGCCCTCGAGCTGGAGCGGATTTAATATCACCCTCAAGGTCGTTTTGCCAAGGTGAGGGCCTCCTGGCACAGACTGGAGTCGGGCCTCTCCGACGGCGGGATGCCGATTCTACTCCTGCTGCCCCTTTATTAGATTGCACAGAGCGGAAGGAGAGACGTGAGGGATGGACGATGGGGGAAGGGGAGGCAGCTAAAAAGCAGCTAAGATAATGAACGGAAGCCTTGGTCCGTAAATCACAGGCGACTCCCATAACCTGCACAGCTCCTGTGATGACGCGATTTGAGCGTTTGAACTGGAATGATGAGCACAGAACAGGCGTACGTCCTTCACTTTATTCCATCCTCGTTGCTCATCTCACACAAGCCCTCAGATATAAATATATTTCAAAATATAAACATGGCAATACATAAAAGTGCACATTCAAGCTATGGCTTTACCTGGGAGTGGAAATGGTAACGTCACACACGGGACGGCTGCTGTACGAAGCTTTATGCACATCGGGACAAACATGACATAATCTAGCAAACAAACCTCAAGGGCATGGCTCAGAATGAATGAAACTCTTCTCTAGGTGGAGGCCAACGCACCAGGACAGAGTCTCTGTCGTCCCAGGCACAGGTGAGGTTGGTTTGGTTACAGAAGATACTGCAACGAGTCTTCAGACATGGTGGCAGAGACATCATGAAATCATCGAGTTAAGGCTACACTTTTACACGCTAATGCACCGTTCTAAGGAGAGGAGGTGAAAACGTGATACAAAAATGGCAAACGGCATGCTGCTACACTGGCTTACAATATTTATGCTACGCTGAGCACCGTCGGTCGTGAGCTCTCGGCAACATTGAATTGATCGTGATGACTCCGTGTTCCTTGACGAGCGATCGCTCCGACATGAGAGGAAACGAGATAACAAAGCTGGTCAGAGGAGAGCGAATGGCTGCCGGGTAAAAGACGAGGAGAGGGAGGAGGCGTGTGAAGAATCAGGTCTACAGCATCTAGGATCGTTTTGGAAGTTGCGGACAGAAGGTCCAGAGTGGCAGAAGCAGCAGCGACACAGAGCCGGGGAGCATAGGAGGGCTGCCGGGGCTGGGCGGGGCGTTTGTTGTCGTATAGAAAATGAAGTGCTGAGGCTTGGGGATACCATCGGGGTCTACATGATCTGGCGGTGCATGCCGTAGCCGGTCATACCAGCCTGGGAAGCTCCACGGTTGCTGCCCATCTGCAGACCGATCAAACTCTGGCCCTGCCGCAGCTGCTCGTCTGTGAAATCTCGTCGATATCCCTGGGATTTCCTACATAGGTACAGTCACAGAGGAGATGTGGAGGTAGATGGGTATGTGGGTTAGGTAGGTAGGTATGGAGGGAGGGAGGGAAGGAAGGAAGGAGGGAGGTGTGGTGTGGTAAGGTTTTGGTGCGTCTTACTTGTGGAACCAGTCCCGGTCGCCTCTGTAATGGCCGTCGTCCTTCGTTACCGCCAGACTGCCCAGAGCCATCAGGGTTCTTTGCACCGCCGCCATGTCCTTCCCTGCAGACATGTTTGCACGTTAGGACACCTGCTGTAGATCATGACGGGCCAGCGCCACTCTGGACGTTAGCAGTCCGGTGAGAGGTCCTCACCTTCCCACAGGTCCACCGTCTGGAAGACGTCGGTGGTTGTGACTCCGTAGGCCTCGGCCGCCTGCAGGAACTGCGAGATCTTCTCCATTTGTTTGAAGGCCATCTGAGTCTCTGGGATCTTCTTGATGGGCTCTTTGCCTCTCGGGTACAGGCTGTTGATGAGCCTGCAGAGGATCTGAGGACAAAATGTGCTCAAGGGAAACATCTCATTCACGTTACTCTGCCCATGTTGATCTGACACATTTTCCTTTTGTTTGCAAAGGAAAAGCAAACTTGACGTTTGCTTTTCCTTTTTCCAAACGTGCCGACAAACAAAAGCAGAGGAAGAGATTCAGGGCAACATAAGGACAGCTGTTTTGTTTTGTAACCTTTTACAATGTTTGTATCCTCCAACATCAATACATTCAGATTTTTATTCTTTTATCGATACAATCTCGGCAGCTTTATTCATAAGTCAAATCCTGTAGCTTTGGACTGGTGCCATTGGCGCTGAGGCGATGCAGCACACGGGCGCTATACGCGTCAGAGCAGCTGAATTTATGGTGTATATTTTCAATAATTCAGTCCGTTCTATTCTGAGGTACTCGGTCACTCACGGTTCCGTCCATGAGCCATTTCTGGAAGTTGAGCCTGCCCGTCTGCGGTCTGTCCAGGTTCCCTCCACACTGAGCCATTATCCAGTCCACCAGCCGCTGCTCCAGGTCTGGATCATACTTCTGCTCTATCTTCTCCTGGACCTCTCGGCTCAGACCGTAGCTCGGCCCTCTGTTCGCCATGGCAGCTCGCAAACGGTGTGCAGCAGTCCTGCAGGGGCGGCGGCGTTAGAGGAGGATAGTGTGACACTAAAGGCAGAGCTGAACCAGCAACATTACAGAAACTGCAGGATTACCCATCAAAAATCACAGCGACACGGCTGACACACACTTAGGCTGCACTTTTGCGTCAATAGACTCTCCTGAATCAGCTTTCATACAAAAATTCCGGCCTCTTCACACCATCCTGAACCGTCACACTCATCTGAGAGAAACCAGAGTAGGCGTCCTGTCCCCCTCTCAGCATCACCTGCATGGTCCCTCAGCCCAGCATCCTACCCACTCCCTCCCTCCGCCCCTGTGGGACATAGGGACTGGGTGTGGTCCTTGGCCGCCGTCCCACGCAGGAACCAGCCCGCTCATTAGGGCGGGAGCGGCTCCAGCCTGTTCCCTGCCTGCTGAGCGCGGTGATAAACTCCCTCACACACCGCTGACCCCCCGCAGCGCCCCCACCCATCTGCACACACCACGTCCGCGACGCACAATCACGTCAAAGTAGTTATTAATCCACTGCAATATTATTAAAACGCACTTGACTTCTATATTTGGCCACAGCGTGGTGAGAATGACGTCACTGCGCATGACTCATCTAAATGTGCGCCACATGTTTTCAGTACGTTCATCCTTACAGAACGGCACAAACTGTCATTTCCAAAGAGAAAGTCCCGCCATTTGAGCTGCGACGCCGCGCTGCTGCGCAGTCACCTTGTAGAACCATATAAACGCGAGTCTCCACACACGCTCGCAGCCACACACACACACACGCAGACACACACGCACGACCGCGTCCGGACGCGCTGACACCGTGTCCCGGGAGTGATGGAGCCCGGTTGGAGGCGGGCGATGGAGGACTTACGGGGAGCCGCCTTAGATCCGCAGGGCGCAGGGCTGAGGATGCTGAGCGGCTGCAGCATCCATGAAGCGGCTCAGGCGCGTCCGGCCGCCGTGGAGCTGAGCTGGAGTGTCCGGGAGTGGGAGGGGAGGGGGGGTGACTCACTGCATTTATACGCCAGCTCGGCCAGGAGGGGCCCCCAGAGAGCCCTCACAGCGCGGAGGGCGGCGCGACACCGCCGCCGGACAGCCAGCCAGCCAGCCAGCCGAGATGCTGCAGCCTCAGCAGGGGCGCGGAGGAGAGAGAGAGGAGAGGGAGAGGGAGAAGAGAGGGAGGCAAGAGCCCCGACAACCCTCCCATCATCCAGACTGTCATCTGGGAGCAACTACGACTAATGGCGGCTTTGTTTACATGCTGTCAAATCTCGCAGGCTGCTTTAAAGTGGCTCAGCGGGGCAGAGAAGCCAGGTGGAGAGGGGAAAACAGAGTCCAAACTCCTAAAAAGATGCTGAGGTGGCTGATGCCCACACACCCTTGAGCAAGGCACTGAGCCCCAAACTGCTCACGAGCGCCTCACTGAGCAGACAACCGCCGGAACAACAATGGAAACGAATCAGGGTCGGTTTACGCTGGGATTGATGATATAAAAGTCCAGAAATCAGATTACCACTGTGATTACAATGAGATTACAGAAGCAGCCTCAATTCCAAGGAGCATCTCCAGCATGTACCACCTCCATCTTAGTTCAGCTAGCATGAATTGAGCCTCGTTAGGCCCACAATAGCAAACACAGCATTGTAGCGCGCGGTATGCTAACATCTTTTCCATCTATTTCACCAAAGCAGAGCCACAGTGCTGCGTCACACACTGATTTGCTAAGAGATGTTTTGGCCTGGGTGGAGGTTTTGCTGTGATATTGATGGTTTTAAGCCGGCGGCCGCTCTCTTGCAGGCTCAGAGGCTGCTCGCGTGGCGCACATTTCCACCGCTCGTCTCTACAATGAGACGTTTGGCTTCCTTCATTCAATTAGAGGTTTTGGTGGGGGCTTAATGTTCAGACGCTGCAGTCTGCGCCTGATGTCGTCTGCAGGGCAGCAGCTGGGTATGAGCACTATGCAACGCAGCCTGTTCAGGCAGCTGGAGACTAAACCGCCGAGCATTTCCTCGCTGAGAAACAGCTGCAGGCCATGAAGGCGCTGCTTAAAAATGTATTTTGCCCACCAACACCGACAGAGCAGAGCTGCCGATTGCTTTGCTGTAAATTATTCTCCTCCGTTTAGATTCTGACTTACAGCTGGTTGACTGCCTGGTATAAATATGGCTGAAAGGTCAGAGCCGCAGTTAGCCCAGCCAACAGCGCAACTGGTCGGTCTCGGCCCACTGAGCATAACTGAGTCGGTGGTTAATCACGTTAATGAACAGCCCAGCGGCTCCACTGGAGTCTTGACTCTCTGTGGTAGCTTGAGGACGAGCAAACCAGGCTGCCGCAAACAGGTATGGCTGCTCGGGGGCTCGTTTTTCTGACTGAGTGCGTTTGTGAACGCTGCTGATCAGACCTGTTGCATCTCGCATGTTCTTTGGATCACGTTCTTCACATGTAAGTATGTCAAAACTCCATTTGGCTTGAAGTATGATATATAAGTGACAGAGGCCAGATTTAGAAATATAAATTATGCAGGATTTGGGGAGGCAGTTCAACATTAACTTTATTTTTTAAGACGGTATTTAAATTAACACATGCTGATGTTGACCGTGTACAGTGTTTGATGTGCCGCAATTACACATGCACTTTGACGTGCAGACGAGATTTTATTGGCCAGAACAGGTGGAGATTGGGCTCAAAAAAGAAAAAAAAGGCACAGAAGACAATGGCGCTGATTGAGGACAGAGTGCGAGGGGTTGCAGAGACAGCGGCAGGCCTACGTAACACTGACTGTGTGAGCGTGGATTGTAGAAAAACAGGCGGCCTGGAGACAGGAGGGGGCAGCACGAGCGAGCGGAGCTCCCTCTGCACCCCACACGATACATACGGCATGTTTGGGAGACACAGAGGACGAGGATGGAGTTGAGGACAGGTGGAATTCAGCAGGAGAGGGTGAGCGCGGCGGCCATTTTTGGTGATTCCCTCGAGGGTCGCTTTCCGAGCAGATAAAAGTCTTTCGCCCTCCACCCCAACCCCCCACTCACCAGCCCCTCCATCCCTCACTCAGACCATGGTCGTCAGCTTGTCTATGAGGTCGTCGATGGTGTAGACCATGAGCTTGATGTCGTCCTTCTCGGACATGCGGTGCTGGCCGTGCCGCCGCAGGATGACGTCCACGTCGGGGCTGAGGACGCGCTCGGCCACCTGCATGGAGATGTGCCAGGGGACGTCCTCGTCTTTGAGCCCGTGGATGAGCCTCACGGGGCAGGTGATGGGGATGGGACTTTGGAGCACACAGTGATTCTCGGCCTCACGCAAAAAGTCCATGTTAAACTTGTACATGCCGTCCTCCGCGTGTTTGCTGGGCACCGCCCACTCGCCCTTCTCCTCGCACTCCTTACGTGTCTGTGCGGTCAAACGTGAAAAGGACAGAGTCAGAGTGAGACCTCACCTACTCTCAAACTAAACCTTATATCACCAGGTTTCCCCACCTCTATAGGAAGAGTGTTGAACGTCGTGACGAGGTGGTCGGCCGCTGTGGAGATCCCCACCAGGGCGGCCGTCTTCTCTGGTCGTGCGATGGCTGCCAACAGCATGAGCCATCCCCCGATACTGGAGCCTACGAGGATCTGCACACACCCAGACACACACACACACACACACACACAGACACAAACACACAGCAGAGTTATACGCTGAGGGGAGTATAACGTAGTATGACATCAATGCTGAGGCTGAGCAGCGGAGTGGCATCTCCGCTTTGTAGAAGTAGAACAGTGCCTCCACCTGGACAAATGGTGGAACTGCAGTCAAGTGCCAGTCAATTCCACTGATGTTGGATTGGTATTGTAAGTTCAGCATTTCTATCAAATGACTTGGACTCTTAAACTTATCCATTTCAAAAATGACACCTGGAAAGAACTTCTTACACATATATCATGAGATCTATGTATAATTACGTATGTCTCACTGAAAACAGCATTTTGAGGATGAAAGAGTTGAGAGAAATAATTGAAAAACTGTAGACCACAATAACTTTCGATGGACTTAACGCTTTAAAGTGTCAATATTAATACACACCAATAATTATACATATATACAAATTTGTTTCCTTAGAGAAACAAAGATATCTCATCTTATGCAATATTTAGGTCACAACACAGAAACAACAAAAATAATTTGGTAATTGACGAAATACATACCAGCATACATTGCTGACACATAACTATGGATGTTTATGTCGCCACTTAAAAAAAAATGCTTACGGTCATCACCCCTCATATACAGGGTGTTAAAATACAGTCGCACAATTGCAGGTCAGTTTTCACTTATTTAAAAAATCTTGGAGGCAACAGTTGTGATCACGCTGTCTGCAAAGCTAACATGCCAATCTCATAAATAGCATTTACAGCCTGGAAACAATTCAGAGCTCTTGAATAACCATCCTGAGCTCCTACTCAGGCTGTTGGGAGCCTTATGCAAACACGTTGATCATTAACCTGCGGCACCTCCTGGAGGGACGTGACCCCAAGAACGTCTGTGGCGTTTAATACCTGAGGTCCCTCGGCTAACTCATCCAGCACGTAAAGCACATCTTTCTTCCAAATTCCAATGGTTCCCTCGGACATTACGCCTCCTGAGGCCCCGTGGCCGGTGTAATCAAACCTGAGGACACAGAACATCCCAATGTAATATGAGAAAATCCCAATATAATACCTAATATAGAATAAAATCACAATATAATAAAGGCAATGAAGGCTAAAAGTGAGTAACACTCGACAAACTGTGGAGCCTACATCAACTAGAGTGGAGGACTGAGGGCTTTTCAATAGCAAACACGCCCTGGGGACTATAGTGCAGATAAATATAAAAATATATACACGTGATGGCCCTGGTGGTGGACTGAGTCATTCTATGGCCACAGCACACCGAGCGAGGAGCATTTCCCAGACCTCCAGGGCGATGGAGGTTTCTGGTTTTCGTCCAGCCTGACGCTGGCCGGCGGTTTTCAGCAGTGCCGGTTCGGGTTTGTACCTGAGGTACGAGTGCCCGAGTGATTTACAGAACTCCTCCAGTGCCTCGGCCTTCTGCCCGTTCATGTTGGATCCGTAGCCTGGGAGGAAGACCACGCCCGGGCTCTTCCCCTTCACCCTCCTGTAGGCCAGCTTGGGCAGCTCGGGCCGGTTGGCAAATTGGACTGTGGACTTCAGCCGGGCGCCTGGAGGAGCACACAAAATGCATTGGCACGGCACAGATACATTTCAGACAACAAACATGAGGCCGTGAGTGGGAGCTTGGAGGAATAGCAGGACCATGATATTACACAAGAAAGACAACATGAGACACAATGGCACACACCACAGGCTTCGCTCCAGGATGACTTCATCAAAAACACAATTCCAAACTGAGCATAACATTCCCTTGTAGTTGTCTATCAAATATGAAATGGTATGGAGACGGCTTCAGATACTCTCTAAACATCTTAGAAATATAAATCCCGTGATTAATTTGGGCGTGAGCGTCTCAGCACTTATTTGACCGACATTCTTAAGACTACGCAGCTAAGCAGCCACACCCCCTCGTGTGGGGCATACAACGACCCGCTGTGTTCCCCCGGACCGCTGAAACAAACCCGAGCGGACACGGAGCGTGTTACCGACCTCCTAAGGGACCCGCGGGGGCGGCGGCGAGGTGTCCATGAACGAAGATCTGGGTGAGTCCTCTGCGAGAGGACCTCAGCGCCGCGGCCGCCATACTGCTGCCTCCACGCACAAATATCGCGAGAAGTGTGCCGCGAGATTTGGGTGGCACCGCTCGCTAAATCACTCCGAAAAAACACTCGCCTCTTTATTTCACTCCACGCTCACTCCTGTTTTATTTTGGGGACTAGAGAAATGCTTTTAGTTATTACGAAGACTTTTATTTAATTTCTATTTTCTTCAAACAGAGTCGTACAGATATAGAGGAGGGTGCAGAAATTATTATATTAATTGTTTTTATTCCGGCAACGGAAGCAAATACATGGAGGTGAATTATGATGACATGGCGATAACAATAATATTGACGATTATTAGTGTTTGAAACAGCCTGTTTAGAGCCCGTTTATATGTTCATGACAACAAGTAGTTCTGCCGACAGGCGGTGTATTTTCATTTTATTTTTCTTGTTTCCTTCTCATCGCGCTGACTCCGGCTTTGCCGGCGAATAATAAAAGCACGGCCGGGTCTACCGGAGCCGGTAACCTATAGACATTTAGGGTCTGGCCGCGGGGCTCACACACTCCGCGGCTGTAGGTGAACTTGTTGTGCATTTTTGCGCGTCGAGTGTGTGTGTGCGTGTGTGTGCTTGTGAGTGTGTGTGTCGGCGCCGTGACTCGGAGCGTCACAGGCGGAAGGTCACGGAGCAGCAGAACGGAACGGAAGCGGGAGTCACAGCCGCGCCGCCATTGTGGGATCCGGTGAGGAGCCTCCGCCGAGCCGCCGCACACCGAGCAGCGCCATCCG
>OMPJ01016737.1:0-14835 GCA_900312935.1 Carapus acus
AGTAGCACGCACCCACAACCCCCCAAACCCCCTTTCGACAACTCACAGGGTGTGCCTTGGATTTCTTTACAATGTCAAAATGTGCCGCAGGTGAGAAAAGGTTGGCAAACACAACTCTAGTCGATATCAGGGGCCCAAGGGAATTGATCCTACTTAAGTGGCAGACTTGCAGACAGATTAGCAATTGCGCCTCCACTAATAATGATTGATTCTCTGCCATGATTCTCTTGTTGTGCTGCACAATGGCAATAAAAGCATTCTAATCCTTAAGAGCAGATGGTCGTGTCAGTGTCATCCACATTCGTGACACATTTTCATATTTACTGCATGTGGATGCTGTGATGTTGAGCTGCATTACGCACTACAGGCAGAGAGAAGCAAAGGACCGGAAAAAAAGGGTACCACATTCAAAAGCCATTGTTTGGACACCGCGTGGCAATGAGGGAGAGATCGAAACGGTGTGCACTACTGATGACGCAAAAGCATTGTTGAAACTTGAATGCCCAGCTGCTTCTGCACCATGTCGTTTTGTCCTTTTTCTGATTGCAGTCTGTCTCTAAAGCGCTGATTCATAGACATTACACTACTTTGCCCTTTTCTGTCGAAACCCTTCATCCAAAGTGGTGCATGAAGGTCCTAATGCTGAGCAAAGCTTAGCGGATGAATGGATGGGATCAAAGCTGACAAGAAAATGTTATCTAAAAAAGAAGAGATTCTCTTGAAGAATGTAATTACACCATCTGTATCCACTCACACCCACTCAAATGTGATCTACCTTTCCCTCATAACCATCTGGGAAAAGGCTGCATTGAAATTTCATAAACTCTGTGAACATCATCTGGATTCAATCCCAGTACATCTGACTTCTTTGCAGGAATCCCAACACAGGTGGGGCTTTTTTCCTGTGTCTTTCCCTGCCTCCAATTTTGGCAAGTTGGTGACTTTTAATCTTTCTGTAGCTTTCAACTGGAATACTGTTTTTTTTCTTGTTTTCTCTTTTTAGTTTGTCTTGTGCCCACTTAGAGAGGATAAATAACTATGATGGCAATATGGGCAATTTATTTACATAGGGCTCATTTACTTGACTCAAAAAGACGACTTCTAACTAAGGTGCTGAATATGATTTTTGGAATAGATGGAATCCCTCACGAATGGATTTCATCAAACCTACAGGTTTTGACAATATTAAACATTATTAAACAATTAAACAACGTTATTAAACAATTCATCACTGTGATCATTATTAACCCACAAAATAGCAAGTCACACTTTCCTTAATTCTCCTTATAGGAACATCGTTACTGCCACACCAGCAAAGGATCTCATAATTGCTTAAGTTAAAGCTGTTTATCAAGTGGAAAGGGCAAAGAATTGTCTTGGAATGGGACATCAATCAAGGGAAATTACGGATTGAAGAGCACCAATTTATGAGTATGTTTTATGACTATGGATTCATGATCAAGCAAGGTTTAAGTAAATTTAGATAAATTCTAGCTACTCTGTGATGATGTATTTGTAAATCAATTAACATAAGCATTTTGACAAGCCATTAGCCATGTTTCATGGCTCATCGTTCTATGGGTGGCAAATGTAAGAATCACATTGACCTGGCCTCTTTTGGATGAAGGTCAGGAACTCACTTGAGTTTTGACATCAGAGACGACCAGAGTGTTGTGTCCTCTGATGAACCCTGTTTGTTCTTAACTCAGGTTCTTGCAGCCTATTTTACTCTTTTTTATCAGAATTTATGGCTTGCGATCCTGCTGATGAAGCAATACTCGGGCATGATTTTAATATATGGGTTTTAAAATTAATACTTGGGCTAAATGTGAAGCTTACCTGTTGCAGTATTTATGATGTATTTAATCATTTTACGTGCCCAGTCATCCAGAAGTCTCCGTGCTGTCCTCTCCAAAGGTTTGAATTGTGCCCAATGCAAAAATAACATTAGTTACTTCTCACTTGCTTATTGTTGAAGTTGTACAAAAGCAGTTTCTCCCGAAGAAAGACGTGCCTTCAACTAGCAGCTGAAGTTTCTCAGACCTGATCCTCTAATTTCTTTTACCACATCTCTCTCCTTGGAATATCATTCCCTAAACCAGGGGTCGGCAACCCAAAATGTTGAGAGAGCCATATTGGACCAAAAAACCGCAAAGCCGCAAAAATTTTTCAAAGCCTTATGTAAGCCTTATTAATGAATCAAATATTTATTCTTAACATTTTTACAACATTGGAAAACGTTAAGAATCTTTGTCACATTTTTCCTCCTATAAAAAAAACATATTAAAACAAAAAAATTTTTTTTTTCCCATTTTCATCCATTGTTACAAATTTTTGAAAATGCTCCAGAAAGCCACCAGGGCGGCGCTAAAGAGCCACATGCAGCTCCAGAGCCGCGGGTTGCCGACCCCTGCCCTAGACAATGGGGATGAGTCAAATGCAGAGATGCAACTGCCCCCACTCACTAATAATGAAATTAATAATGGAAATGACAATAAAAAACAGCCACTGCTGGCAATGAAGAGCCAATGCTTATTTGGTTTACACCTATGAAATCATCAATATCCACTATTTGCTGGCATTTCGACTGCAAATGGCAGAACAACAGAACTGCAATCTAGCAGAAATACCCAACAGGATCTCTGAACTGCCCAAGAGGCGACTTTTCTGTGACAATGAAATGAAGTAGAAATGGTGAGGCTGTTTTGACAAGCAGGTTAGGAGGCCGAAGGGGGCGCTCTCTACATGCAATCAGATGTAGCTCATTGATTCGACTTCCTGAAGTAAACTCAACCCTAATTAAACTACCTGTAACCTATGCTGCCGCAGACCTCCTCTTCACAAAAGAAGTCTGTGAGAAGCATGTAGGAATACTCACTGCTTTGTCAAAAGGAATGTCAAGTGTGTGACAAAATATGTGCCCTGAAAACGGAAATCACATGTGTTTCATCAGTTGTTGGCAATTGCCAATACTCGCATATTTCTGCTGTGTGGAGCCCATAGTGGCTCGGTTTTGTCTTTAACTTGCACAAAATTGGACTCTGTAATATGTCACACAACCAGCCATAAAAAACTTGCATTCCTTAGTTGAATCTAGATATGGCTAAACCTTGCCAATTGTTGTTTAGAGGTTTTAGAGAAGCTATTTAAGTGTGAGAGGATGAAGAAGACATTTATTTCCAACAAGGTAAAAAATAAACTTCTCTCTAACCAGCCATTTCACATTTGATTTCTATGATTGCCTTTGTTATCGTTTTATATTTCCATCCCATTCCAAATGTGCCATGTTATTAAGTTTCTCTATCCACACAGACTCACCATGCTGGTATAGCGCAGGGGCGGGCAAACATCTGAGCTCAGGGGCTTTTAAATTTTGACAGACGGGCCACGTCAGCACAAGATGCAGACATATCAAACTGAAACTGAAAAAAAAGTATTGGGGTGTGACATTATTTACCTTTAAATAGAACCAGTTTTGTTGTTCACCCATCTTTGCCAGTGCGTTTATTTTTCAGTGCAGTCAATATTGTGAATTCTGTACCAATCTCTGGCGGCCCAGATCAGTAAGACCATTGGGCCTGATATGGTCCACGGGCCGTAGTTTTCCCACCCCAGGTATAGCGTATGAAATCTAATCACCACTGTCTGCATGGACTGTGCCATGGGTGTTTAACAGTGGAGATACACAAATAGAAAAGAAATCCTACAGAATAGAAGTCATTCATTTATTTGTGACTGTATTGGGCATTCTAAAGCAGTGTATGAATTGATAGTTAAGGAGCTACATTTCTGTAGTCACAAGTGAGGAACTGGCTGATCTGTCATGAATCCCATTGTGTGGAAAACATACAGTACGGTGCAGGGGATTTCAAGCAATGCAGGCAAAGTTCTTTTAATTGATCAGCATCTCTATGGATTTTTGTGTCGCATGATAAGGACCCGTTTTCATGTTCAAAACAGCCATGACCTGTTTTTTCTAGTCCACATGTTTGTGTTATTTGGGTGTTGTGGTGTGTAGGACAGTCTGTGGGAACTTATGTTGATGCATCAATGTGCATCATCAATTTAAGTCGAAAGCTCTGGCATATGTTAGGATTACTTACACCCAGACATGTGTGCTATAATGCCCATTCCATTCACACAAGGCCCATTAGCCAGTCTATGTATGTTTCTATATGTCTGCAGCACCTGGAGCCTAACCTAATGGAAGTAAAGCACAGTTGTAAAAACCACTGGCGCGTGCCATATATCCACCTGTGCAGCTGCAGCTGAGAGCTTTTCCACTTGTATCTTTACACAAGGATGCAAACAGGCATACACATGCAAATAAATGTTTATATGTACACGTATTGGCACATGCAAATTGAGTCAATACGCAGACCCGTATGTTATGCTCATACAGATATATAAACACACAAACATGCATGCTGTTGCAGCAAGTGCTTCAGCAGTTAATAGGACAAGCGTATGGTGGTGTAAATCCACTGATATAATCCACAGAGTGGTGAGGAAAAGAGCTTTGCTCCCAGTTGTCTCTCTGGGGCTGTGGGAAATGCCTTTATCTGCGTTTGTTTGTTTTTGTGTATATCCATTTATCTATATGCCCATGTAGATCTGTCCACATTACACTGCCAGAGCTGCTTACTGTAAAGCCTGACGTTTGCCAGCTCAACCTGTGTTCTTTAGCCACCATGAGATGCTTAAGAGCCTGAATCATTGTCAGGCCTGCCAGACGTACTGCTAGGACAGACTAGTAAACGTATATAAGACGGAAAAGTCCTTGAGGACAATGGAAAGGTTCTGAAGTGGGAAGAGTAAGGGAAGGTGATCAGTGGCAGAAGGGAGAGACTGGGATGAAAGTAACGGAACTTACAATAATGATGGCAGTGAATTTTGCCACCAAAAACTGCTGTGACGGATTAGAAGTGTGGGAAGGAGACCCTTAAATGGAATGTAAACAGAAAATGACTGGATATAAAACGGAATAAATAGCCCTCAGTGAAAAGTGAATTTTGGAAAACTAACCTTGTCTGTCAGCTGACAAGATGGGGAGCGATGGAAATTTGGAAAACTAGTTTATATGCACTCGGAAGTCAGAACTGCTCTGAGGGTCCCTATGGACAAATCTGCCTTTGTGTCTTTGATATGTTTTTGATTATGTCACTCAGAGTTCCAAAAATTGCACACAGAATAATGTCCTCTCCAGGTGCAGTGTTGCTTCATACCTTCCTTCCTTGTCCCTCATGTCGACACACACAGTTCTTTAAAAGGGAAAAAAATGCATTAAAGTATAAATGTCTCTCTCTCTCCCTCTCTCTGCCATCCTCTGATCTCTTTTGTATCTTATGTATCACTGTGTGTTTTGCAGATTAATGCTGAGAGAGGAGGCGCCAAGTGCTCCGCCCAAGAATATTGTGGCCAGTGGGCGGACGAACCAGTCTATCATGGTCCAGTGGCAACCGCCACCGGAACCCCAGCTTAATGGTGTCCTCAGGGGATATGTCCTCAGGTGAACATACACTTAGACACACCTGACATCCTGATTTAGCAGCATAGTGGATAACAAGAAAGGATTTGAGTGCTGGAAAATCATAAGGCTGTACCTTTGAGCGAGAGACAACCATACAGAAGAGGCAGGGCAAATAACTTTACAACAGTAGCAGTATACATGCACAGCTCTCCTCCAGGGTCAGCGCACCTATGCCTCCTCTCCCCTCGCCTCCAGCACTCTTCCCGTCAAACCACCCTTTTGATTTCTCCCTCCTAGGAGGAAGGGGTTGCAATCTGGCAGATTGCAACTCTTGTCTTCCTATCTTTTGTTTCCTCCGTCTTTCTCCTCCACCATGTCGCATTTCTCAAAGTCAATGTAACATGTCAGGTCGAGAGAGGGGAGAGAAGGTTATAGCCTCGCCTCCAGAGACACAGCCATCCCCTGTCAGCCACAGGCATTACAACACACCCACACCACCCGTGTGGGTCCTTGTGTGTAAAGTCTGTGCACGCTGACTCAGCTCTTGAATGTCTGGAGGACCACAATGATGTTAAAGGAAATAGGTGCCCTATTATGATTCTGGCATGTGGCTTATTGCTTCACTCAGGGCTGCTTCAGATATGCAGATATTTACACTGCCCACTGATGTCAGATGGAATTCTCGTTTGAGCATATTAAGAGGGAACCCTGATGTCTATCATTGCCAACGTCCAAAAAAATCTCACCTCCTTCAACTATGGGACATTGTGTTTTTTAGGCACATGCCAGGAAAAGAATGAGGAATGAACTAGTAAAAGAGAGAGTTCATTTCAGAAAGCAAATATACTCAGCTAATACATCTATGCCAATGGTACTGGTACTGTAAATATCACGCAGTTTCAGTTGATATCATACATTTGAAGTTTTTATATTGGTCAACCACTGCTGCCTGCCATGTCTAAGATATCATTTTAAATTTCATTTTGAAATTAGATAATTTGTATGAATAACTCATTTTTTGCATTTGTTTTCATAGTTTGGCCAGGGGTGCAACTTGTACACAGATACAATGTATGCATGAAAATATTAAGATATATAACTGTATATACTGTATGTATATATTTAACACATGTTCGTTATTGTCTGTTGCCACTTCCTCTTCCCTCTAGTTGACAGAGTTGTTCAGAAGCAACACCAGGGATGAAGTATTCAATAGATTTAGTGATTTGGAGTGAGATGTACGGTTTGGTGAACTTGTTAGCTTGTTTTTAATGCTTTAGTTATCTGAATAATTTTCATGTTGATATACCAGACTCCTATCCAGTTGTCTACTTCATGTCACTGAATAACCATCAGTGTGTAACATTCACATTCTGTGCATCTATTCAACTTGTTCTCTATTCTACGATAATATTGTGACTTGCCTCTCAAATGAAATGTCTTTTCTTGGTCTCGGATTTTGTAAAATAGATTTCCCCAAGAGACACAACTCTAACTCCTGTGAAACGTACTTGTGACAAATACTTCGGAGTGACTTATAGTCCAGAAATATGGTATTCTGATTTTGTTTGTTTGGGTATTGGCTAGGTATCGTCTGGCAGGGCTACCAGGGGAATACCAAGAGAAGAACATCAGCAGCCCAGAGATCAACTATTGCCTCCTGAAGGATCTGATCATCTGGACCCAGTATCAGATCCAGGTGGCTGCCTACACCGGAGCAGGCATGGGTGTCTACAGCAGCCCTGTCACTGAGTACACCTTGCAGGGAGGTGAGGACACAATTTTTCATCATTTCAGGTTTCATATTGACATTGAATTCTGTCCTCATCTCAGTCTCTTCATCATTGGAATGAAGGGATAGAGTTCAGTGCACGGACTGCGATATAGACCCAAATTGCCGTCCACTCAGTCACAGTACACAGTTTGGCAAACAGTGAAGAGGCAGACCATCCTCCCTTCTCTTTGCAGCTGTAGGCAGCAATCAAACAAGTGAGCTCACAGATAGCGGTCTGGCTTCACTCGCTGTGATGACATTGCTGAAACAGGCATTACTGTGGGCATCATCCAAGCATGTGGAAAGCCAGCAGACAAATCCCTGGAGGCAGGCCAGATACAACTGTGTGGACATACAGTAGAACACCTGCTGGCAGACCCAGAACAGGCATGGATGGATCATGTGTCCCATCTGGCCAAGAAACAATTTGGAATTCATAACTGGCAATATGATTTCATCACACTGTTAATTACATCGACACATCAGTCAGTATTTGGGGTATTTTGAGATATTTTCTTAAATCTTAGAGAAATTACTTCAAGAAAAAATAGCTTCTTTTAGAGTGGGCTGAGTGAATAGGAGATTGCAATCTACTATTGTCAGAGTTATGCATCCATAGACACAGAACTATAGCTGTTAAAGAGATTGTGCTGCTCTTGTCCAGGCTGTTTGGTGACAGGGGGCCTTGCATCATCAGATCGCCAGAGATGCTGTGTGTTCTTGTCCTGCGAGGCTGGCACAGGTCTGAATGATCATCCTGCTGCCTTGATTGCTATTTGTGGGCTCCTGAAAGTCTTGAACAGTCACATTAATTTTATGCATTCATTCTGTACAAAACCAAATCTTTGCAGCTCTTAATTCAAGACTTTGGTGTCACCATCGTTGAATAATCAATATCTCAAGCCTGTGTGGTGGTGGCTCACACAGAAAAGCAATTTTAGGATGCCACTTATGCTGTGGGTAGCTACAAGATTAATCAATGTTAAGACAAATTTATTGTCGCAGTGCTCTTAATGAACGTGACCTCCAAGCACCGGTTTTGAAACAAGTGCAATGTCTGAGTGCGGCAGACGGGTAAAAATGGATGGTGTAGAAGGAGATAGGAAGCGCTAGCGAGGATAAATCTTTTTTAAATACGCTGTTCAGTTTTACTTCAGCAATATATCATCATAATTAAATCAGGACTGAAGCACACATACACACGCATGTGCACATAAAGCTCATAGTCATCATTACAAGAGTTCCAGACAGGTTTATTGTCAGGAAAAGGAGTTAGGCTCATTAATTATTTTAATGTGGTATAATGACTCGGGCTGCAATTGATGCAGTATTTTTGTGTCTGATGCTCGGTGGTTTCCAGAGGATGCTGTTGAAGTCGGTGTCAGTCTGATAGCGTTGCTTTTTGTGTTGCTGTGAGGATTTAAATCACCCTGGATGACATTAAGCACTTCTGGTGGGGCAAAGGCAAAGAGCATCCTAACATCATTTAATCTCCCTATTCTGCTCCATCTCTCCTTTTCACCTTCTGTCACTTCCTCTCTTTTTTTATCAGCCATCAATACGTTTTTACTCCATTTTGTCATGTTGTGCTTTGTGCTTCAAGTTTTCGCTCCTCTCACTTGAGGCTGACCCTGCCACCCACAAATGTGTGTGTGTGTGTGTGTGTGTTTGTGTGTGTATGTGTGTGTGTGTCTGTGTCTGTATGTCTTTGTCCATGTCTTGTCACGCTTATATGTTTTGAGTAAGCCCTTTGGCTCACATAATTGATGTAAAGGCCATTCCCACAATACAGTGGTGCATTATCCGTTCGTGACTTGCTGGCATCACTGCATTACAGTTTAATCGCCATAACATATCCATATGGAAACATATACACACAAATACACACCTCTGAAAATTCTCTCATACTCACAAGCAGTATTTCATGGCTTCAGACACATTTTAAAAGCACACTCATGCCACCGTTAAGTCATCATGGATCGTGCTCTCGACTGACCAGCTGCTCTGACTTTCATAGCTCCATATAACACACATAAAGACTCCGTCGGAGGAAGCTGGAGGCTGTTACTTAAGCCAATCTACATAACAGGTAGAAATGAAGTGAGGCCACACCAAGCCTGTTGGAGTCAAAGAAAGTTTTGCCAACAAATGTCCATGTTTACAAAAGGAAAGCTTGTAGAAAACCTGGCAACCTTTCCTGATGTCTTTGTCACTGTGTAGCTGCAAGGACTTATTCCCTTGTGAATCATTAGGCCAAATTTAGAAGAGCCTATAAGAAAAGCGCTTGTTTAAGACAGAGCCTTTAATGGAGAACTGGGCTTTAGATTGAGTTTATCGATACAGTAAATGGGAAATAGTGCATTCAAGTTATTCAAATGGAAGTAGGCACGAACACGACATACTACAGAAAAGTATCAAATATATCAACTGGTGTTTCTGGAGATATTTTCCCCAATCTGTTGTTTGGTCTACTTCATAAAAAATCAACAATTTCATAACATCTTAATTAGACTCTAATTCTGGGATTCTGAGCAAACTGAGGAAACTGCACTAAAAAAATTAGTCTCCTCAACTTTTTTGTGCACAACAGTACTGCTCAGAAGATCCTGACATTTCACATTGGTAGCCACATATTCATTTCTCAGACTTAACAAGACACCATTATTCAGAAAATGGCATTTGTGGGGTTCGGCGTTGTTCTTATTTTATGTAATGCACATCCATTTAGAACAGTTGTGAAACTGAACTGTGGTAATGTAGTTGTGTAGGACAGAAAATAACGTTGAGAAGTTTACAGAACTTTAAGAACGTTTAAGCTTAGAAAACAAATAATTTTCCATTTTTGCCCTATGCATAGGGCTCCTAGGCTGAATATTTTTTGTTGTTACGTTAAAGAAATGCACCTCCCGCATTTGCCAATGAATCTGCTTCAGCTTGCAGTTCTCTGTATCTCTTTCTCCAGTTCCCACTGCAGCACCGCAGGCAGTGGAAATTGCAGCCATCAACTCTACCACCATCCGTTTCACCTGGAACCCCCCACCTCAGCAGTTCATTAATGGTATTAACCAAGGATACAAGGTAGGACCCCCGCATGAGAGCACAGTCAAGATTAGCACAGTTGATTAGAGCTCATAGTGCAACAGGAGAAACTGCATTTAAAAACTCCACAATGATTAAATCCAAAACTTAACGACTCTGAGTACCTTGATATACGGGTTAAATTCTTTCGTTGACTAATCTTACTAGTCAATCTGCTTGTATCTCAAACTTTCTTTTTTTTTTTTTTCATTTGAAGTAACTTCAATGGTTTTAACCCGTTCTGGCCTCGTCAAATACCCCCAAACCTCTTGACATTATGAAAACAATAACATATTTTTGATCTATCCATAGACATTCATGACATTCTATCCATTCTATTCTATTCTATCCATAGACATTCATTTTCTACAAGCTTTCACCTGTACATAGATACCGTAAAATTTGCAACTTCTTTCTCACCATGTGCAATCTGCCATGTGTGCTTGGTTGCAGCTCAGCTATAGATTTGTATTGGCTCATGGCCAGGATGCAGTGAAGGGGTAAGAGCAAAAGTCATGAGGGGAAAGTTTAAGAACTGAAGACATTTCCAGTAGTTTTTATATGGATTTTTGACTCTCATTTTACGCATCATGCACATACTGCCGTCATAGACAACAAATGAAGAAATGCATAAGATGCAGCTTTCAAGGTAAGGGCAATCAATGTGGACATCAAAGAGGTAAACAGAGCGAATGCGCGTACGCTTGGCATCAATAAATCGTTGAGGCGGCAGCTTGAAGAATTAAGTCGATGTAAAAAGACGACAAAGGCTTTCAGAGGACATAAATTCAGATGGCATTTGTGTTGGTGCTGTGTCTTATTTCGTGAAGACATTTTACTGTCATGTTGGTGTTGTGTCCATGTCTTACTGCTACTTACTACTTACTTTTCAGGCACTGTTTCAAAAAAGGAAGTCCCGAAACACAAATTGTAACTTGCATATTGAGGCTCATCTCAAACAAAAATACAGTGGCACCTTGACACATGAGCAACCCAGCATACAAGATTTTTGAGAAATGAGCCATCGCTTGGTTCCTATTTCAGTTTGAAATGAGAGCAGAAATAAGAGTTTCGAGTTGTGCTACGGGATATATAGCAGCCGCTCTTGGAATACAGGCTGCACCGATTCATGCTGTAATATGAGATATTTACTCAGAAAAACGGTACACACAAGATTTTTTAAATGTGGTTTAAATTTAAGATGCGCTTTTTTCAAGTGGTGCCTGAAAATTGGCAGTGCGACATCAACACAAAACCAACTCGACAGTAAAAAGACAGTTTTTGTAAAACTATAGATTTACTAACGAGCTGGGTCACAGAACAAATTAAATTCGTATTTCAAGGTACCACCATATCAACCAACTGTCTGTGTGTTTGATGTGACTCCCTGATGTGATCTTTGTGTGGAAAGCCCTCCTCCACTCCAAAATCACTGGAGTGGAGGAGGAGTCTGGAATCTATGTGATCTGTTTTGGTTAGAGGACAGTAGATAATGATGTCAATTAGGAGAGGATATGAAGCAAAGCCTCGTCTCATCTCCTCTCCCCACAGATCAGTGCCTATTCACAATAGCCCTAATAATATTACTCAATATTCATTGGAAGAGCAGAAACCAGTGAAGCACAAATGTTTCCCACTTATGTGTCCTTCAAACTGTGTAACGACAGATTTTCTGCATGGATAGCATGAGATTTGGCTGTCTCCCTCTACCTCCTCTGTCTAATCATATCGATATCAGATTTGCTTTCATTGTCTCATTTGCCTGTGTAAACAGAATGGTAAACTCCACCTGTGCTGGGTTTATGTATTTGCATAGCCACGGTTCAGCTTTTTCAATCAGTCGTCTGCTTATGAACGCCATGCGTATGCAACTCTAGCAACAACAGAGCCAGTCATCCTGGTTCATCCTTAACAGCGCACTCATTTTAGATATGCCAGAACTCTACCTCAGCACTATTTCGCTGCACCTCAAAGTGTAGGGTGTTGATGCTAAAATTCAATTCAATTCAATTCACTTCAATTCACTTCAGTTCAATTATTAATTGAATTTAATACAAAAGAAAACCTAACGGTAGTATGGCAGAGCCCTTAAGCGTAGAGATGAGCAGCTGGTTGGCTCTCTGTTGACCTCACAGATGCGGTCCCAGCCGGAGGCCACAGCTTTTCTGTTTCGGCTTTTTTTTCCAAACTGTGCTACAATTTCTGATTTTTATTGTTGAGAATAAAGACATAATACAAAATATCTGACTCGTGGACATCATCATCGGTAATGATCTGTCATGTTTTTCTGTCGTTGTATTCCTCTAAGCTAAATTTAAATGCACAGCAGAAAGCTCTTGTTCTTTTTCAAAGTAATTTCCCTAATTTATTAATCTAGCTGTTTTATGTTTAGATCCATGTCATACAGTTTTAAAACCTTTTACAAGCTAAATGAAAAATATCAAGGAGTCGTAGATGTACACATGGGATCAAAAATGACCCCAGGGGTTGTTATTCTACAAAATCTTAGTAAAGGAAAATGTAATATATTCATGTTCCAGGTATTCCTCATTTAACATGTTTGACATGAGGCAATATTTTTCTTTATTCATGTTTTCATTCATTTTGAGAAAATTCACAATATTTTGAGAATATTAATCGGGGTCAAAAATTTCCCCACTTATGAAAGAGTGTAGGTATTTGTAGGTTGTGCATCCAAGAGTATAATACTGCTCTCAGAAGATTTGACAAGAGAACATCTGTCTCGGCACTACCTGTAACTGTGGCTGCTAAATATAGATAGATTGGTTTTATTAATGTGCATCACATACATTTGGATATCTGTGTAGGCCCACCAATTATTAATGTTGATTTCTAATGGATATTATTGGAAATGTTAATCGTGATGTTTACAAATGCTTAAATGGTAATATCTGTATTACATTTTTCATGGTTTTACATGAGTTAACATGCTTGCAGAGTTGATAACCTTGTTTCAGACGAGACTGAAATTGCTATGAGATACAAGTCTAAGCAGGATTTGAGAGGTGCATACCCAAATGACAGAGAACCTCTGAGTATCGTCCTAGTTTGGGAAGATTCACCACAACTCCTGCTAATCATTTTTGTCTCATAAAAGCAGCCTGAATCAGCCTAATTAGACTTATCTATTACCTTAAAGCGTATGCCAAAGATTCTAAATAATCAGTGGTTACATCACAGTAGGTACAGTAATAAGCATCAGGTAAATATTGCCACTGTTGTCATAAGTCTGAAAATAGCTAGAACTGTTCTAGATACTGTTCACCCTCTTCACACAGTTACTGGTTTGGCCAGAACATTATCCAGAGGATGTTACTATGGTAACCATCACCCCTGACTACCCTGGCTCACGCCACACGGGATTGGTCACAGGCCTCCAAAAGTTCACCTGGTACTATGGGTCCACTCTCTGCTTCACCACACCAGGGGATGGTCCCCGCAGCTCACCCATCCTGCTTCAGACCCACGAGGACAGTGAGTGTCCTTCCCACAGCGCGTGCACACATCCACACAGACAGACACAAATTGGTGTTCAAAAGACAACGTACTGAATGGATGTGCTACGATGTGTCAGTTGCGTGTTTCCTTTTACCTGTAGTCTTTTTTCTGTCCTTATTCCTTGGGCTCTTTCTTCATTACTCTTTCTTTCTGTCTTTCCCTCTCTCCACCTGTCCTACTTATCTTTCCATCCACCTGTCACTGATTGGTGCTGTTTCCACTCTTGACATACTAACGGTCCCTTGTGCGGTACACCAACACCATCCCAGCCACACAGCCAGACAGCAGTCCGTCGGCTGCTAAATGAGCAATTATCAGCAGGCAGCAATTATTGAGTGAGGGTGGGATATCAGAAGCTATGAGTACACACACATACCCACAAATGCGCAAACACACATTCCTCTGGGTGTACACATTCTGTGGACAAGTATTGATTGGATGCTTGGTGTGTAGCGGGGTTAACGGTGGGTGTAATTCTTGCTTGATGATAGCTTTTCCGTGTGTTTGTGCACTATCGTTAGTGTGTATGTGTGTGTGAGGGTTTGTGTGTGTGTGCGTTATTGAGTGTCTCAGATGAATAGCTTAATCGCTCTCCGGGGAGAGAGGTTAGAGAGGAATGGATGAAATGAGTAACGCCAGGCTTGTGTACACCTAAGTGCACCTGTATGAGTGTGTGTGAGAGCAAGTCAATGCAGTGATTAGGAAGCACTAGTTTGTAGTGCTGTTCACATGTATGTTGATTTAGAGACTTTCTTTTTTGAATATGTTTTTGTTGCACGATCTTATGATCTCTCTCTGTGTGTGTGTGTGTGTGTGTGTGTGTGTGTGTGTGTGTGTGTCTGTCTGTCTGTCTGTCTCTGTCTGTGTCTTTTTTGGGCTTGCATTTCAGCACCTGGACCTGTTACTCAGATGAGCTTCACTGAGATTTTGGATACATCCCTCAAAGTCAGCTGGGCAGAGCCTGAGGAGAAGAACGGCATTGTCATTGGTAAGT
>OMPJ01016740.1:5162-16441 GCA_900312935.1 Carapus acus
GCTTCAGGAGCGCATAGGCACTATTTCGGTGTAACACACGCAATATTTCATTTTTATCGGTTTTTATATTATCGGTTTTACAGCAAAAAAATCCGATACCGATATTACATTTTTATGCTAATATTGGGCCGATAATATTATCGGACATCTCTAAAAAGAATTATTCGTTTGACTCCCCGGGTTTAATCTGTAATGTTCTCCTCCAGGAAGAAGAAGCAGGCCGTCTGACTCCACAGCTACAGAAAAACCTCGACAGGAAAACCTTCCTTGCCAGGGCTGCACGGCATGGCTCAGCAGCTGCACAGCAGAAGTCAGAAAAGTTCTGTCACATGCAGTTGAGGCTACATGGAGGACTGTGGGACCTAAGCTCCCACACTGATCTGAGCATGTGCAGGGGAGAGCACAGGCCAGGCAAGGGCAACATGGGCAAGGACACTCCCTGTACGTCCCGCTGCCGTCAGGAGGTGGATACCACACCAACAGGACACAAACTAATAAACCGAAGAGCAACTTTTTCCTTTGAGTTGGATGGGCTCCAACACCTAACAACACCTTCAACTATTCTACTTCCTACGTACTATCCAAGCACATTATCGTTACTGTCACTCTCTTTTGATTTGCTGTCCATGTTAAATGCAAATGTCCTTTGTATATGCATTTGTGTTGTCTTTAAACGGTGTTGTATTGTTGTTTCAAAGCCATGCCTACTTTTCCTTGCATACAATGACAAATAAAAATCTGTGTGCTTTTGTATTGTTGTTACATTGTTGTGGTAAAGTGCAACGGACATCTCAGTGTCGTTTGGCATGTTAACATTCTAATGTACATGGAAATCGAAGGATAAAAAACTATTAGTACGTGAGACAGCAACCGCAATTGAGGCTGATTGGAGGTAGATGATGTTAAACCTGCTTAGCATTTATAACTTGCCGTCGCATGTTGTTCTGTTTATTTGCTCGGACTAACTGATAGCAAATGGGACAGATTTGATGAGTGCCTCGTTAGCATTATTGACTACAGCGAAGCTGCTTTACTGTATTCACACACACACACACACACATACACACACACACCCACGCGCGCGCACACACAGAGAGGTAGCTACTGTAGCACACAGGGGACCGACCACCGCATGTGTGTACAGCAGTTGTGTGTGAGTGCAAGACAAGGACAAGGATTAGCAACACACACTGTTCCAAATACACTTACACACACATGAACACACACACACTCATCTGCTTGCTTGTCTTTGCCTTTCTGCTTCCTTGTCAGTGTACCCGTGTCACCCTCCCCCCTCCGTTTGCTATTTTTGATTGTGTGACAGCCAATGTTGCGAGACCCTGACTTTTATATAGTGTTACATCTGCTTTTCATCAGTGTCGGACATGCCTCAACTCTAAAATAGAAGAGCTCCTATTTTTAGTTTTTACAGTCAGTCTCATGATTTAGGTTCAGCCCTGGGATTGTCTCTGTCAAAAAGGTGTCCTGCGCTCCAAAAGAAGAGGGGTAGGTGTAGAAGGGGTTGGAAAATCAAAGACGTTATCTCGATTACCATCTTGAAAGTGGCCATGTTTCGATTGTCAATTTCACACAAAACAGAGATGAAAGTGTTAAATGAAAACATTAAATTTTCATCGTCTCGAGAAATTATATAGTAGCTGGACTTATGGACCTGCAGCCCAGGCTGTCCTGATGCCATTTGCACCCATGGACATCCTCGCGTTCAAACATGGCACTCTTTGCGACCATCCAGTAACCAGACATCCAGTAACTTGCGTGCCGTTTGGGTTCCGGGTAGGCTATTCCTCCTGACCAACGTCTCTCCGAATCACAATGTCATCGCCCTGTTGAGCATTGAACAATGGAATCAGGGACGCCATCCAGCACCCATCCCAGAGATTCTAAAAAGGGCAGGTCATCTCAACTTGTATTTGGTGCACAGACACAAACAGTAAGGACCTGTTCCTGCATTTGATGGTGCAGGTAAGCCACCCTGAACCCCCGATGTTGATGCAGGTGTGTGCGTACTAGCTAAAAATGCTCTTCAACAACCTCTAGCAACCAGTTTCCGTTGCATCTGACCGCCAAAGTCCCCGGCCTTGTTTCACTGTCCGATTGATTGGCTTCTGTATCCATTGATTCTGGGCTTGTTTGACTGACAGTTCTACCTGGGTGGTAGGGGCCAGTGACAACCCTGTTGCTGTGGAAACAAACGCGGCAAACCAACCAACCAATCGAGGCTCACTGAGAGCCCCGGGGATTCTGTCTTACACATGCTGAAGATTTCCTCATGACCAAAACACACATAAACATACACCACACAGACACAAATACACACACACACACACACACACAAATACACACACACACCTACACACATTCTTCTGTTATCCAAATTGCTTTCTGGGTGTCTGCGTATATATGTATGTGTGTTAATGTTTATTTGGGTGCGCAGGCGTGTGCATGTGTGCTAATGTGTGTTCTCCCTGTGTGGTGTAGTCTTCTGTCGTCGCTGTCTCTGGGTCGTCGACACAGTTGTCATGGGAGACTGCTCTTTGAACCCACACACTCCCTCTCTCTCACACACACACTAGCATCTGGGGCTCAGAGGTCAGCTTGTATTAAAAGACATAATAAACAAAGCCTTCCACACCACTAATTCACCACAGACGAGACGGACAGACATGAAATTAGCGAAAGTTGGGGAAATTTGCATAGGTGGGTGTTTGTGTGTGTGTGTGTGTGTGTGTGTGTGACAGACACAGATACTGAGAGGATCTTTGGGCTGATGTGATGTGTTGTATAGACAGCAAGCATGAATCTTGCTGATGTTCCTTGAGCCAGGCGCTCCAGAAAAAGCACATGATGTCTTCATTTGCATTCCTCTGTGCTCAATTTTTTTTGCCTATGCTGTATTATTTGTGCAATTATAATATCTTTGATTCAGTGCTGTGACTCAAAAATTACTTTGTGGAAGCAATCACAAGTTGTAACTGCATTTGAAAAGGTGATGTGGATTTGATGTTCATCCACCTTAGATATTTCGTCAGTATTACATAACAGAATTAATATCTGATGCTGATAAGGAACATTTGATTCTGAATTAGAGACACAGTTTCTTCAATTGTGAAACCAAACCCAAAATGAAATGACAGATTGATCCTATTTCACCATTACTTGACTTCTTGTGTGCTGCTTCTACTGCCCTCCACTTGTATTTCTGTCATCCATTTCATTCTCTCCATCTCTCCCCTTTTTATGTGTCTATTTATCTTTCCTCTTATGTAAGGTTGTGTTTCCTTAGCTGCTGTTCCTCCAGCCCCTCTGTCTTTACTGCGTCCTCTGTTTATTTCATTCTTTCTCTGTTTATGTCTCCTACTCCTCCGAGTTTCTCCTTTCCCCCCACCTCTGTCCTCCTTCTCCCTATCCCGCTCTCTGCGTGTCTCAGTCAGTCATAAATTGCTTTCTTGTTGGCTGTTGAAGTGTGAGGAATGGACAATCTGACGGTTTCTCACAGCTGTTGCAGGCTTTCCCGGGTTCACTGCGCCGCACTGCCCTCTGTGCTGCATGTAGCTGAGACCGGTCGACAAAATATACAAAACACCAATACGCTCCACAGTATTTGTGCTCCTCTGAAGAGCGCTTGATTTGTGTCACCCAGCGCTCTGCATGAGACAGAGAAAATAAATCTTATCAGATGTCCACATAATGTATTGCCTCATCCTCACAAGCGCGCCTGTGTTGGTCTTGAGGTGAAATTTGCTGTTGAGTTCCACAGTGCTACAAGTAGTTTTCAAGTTGCATTATTATTTCTCTAATAATCCTCTCTCACATGGGCCTAAGCATAGAAATTTGTTGTACTTTTGCTACACACACAGTACATTGGATCACATTCTTACGTACATGTTAACACATTTAAACAGTGGCCATGACAACAATGCAAAGTATATGTTACCATATTATGTGAGTAGTGAATCAAATGACAACAAAACCAAAAAAATCTCAAACAAATTTTTCCAATCGATCCTTTGAAAGCAGATGTAACGTGCTAACTTACCAAATTACTAGCGGGCAAATCCAAACATCAACCTATGTCCAAAGTTGGACCGCCAAAATTTTATCCTTCATTCGTCATTCAGAACTAATGCTACAATGTGTCAATGCTCATTTCCCACAGGCATTTGGATTCTACAGTATGAGGCACAACGTCGGCTGGTCCTGAATGAATGAATGACTCACTTTGATCACAACAGGTGCGATGGAAACAGACGAAAAGCGCTGGATGGAGCCCCCAAGTCCTTCTGCAACCTTATGGCATCACTCGGGATGTTTTGCAACACAAACGACAATGCTGTTATGTGAATGAAATTCACCCTTTATGATTAAGGAAAGTTCAAGCAGTGGTCCCCAACCTTTTCAGTTCCGCAGACCGGTTTCATGCAAGAGCAAACTGCACGGATGGGGGAGAGGTTAGGAATATGGTTATGCGTAATGTGTAATTCAAGAATACTTATAAATAGAAGAAATTTATTTTACTATCATAATGGCAATACCAGCTCACCATAATGTAGAATAAGGGGGAATCCTATGCAAGGGTTAGCATGTGGGTTTACTGAATTCACGGGGGACATGAGGAGTTGAGATGAGAACGCAAGTGAGGATGGCGTTGTTTTCAAGATAAAACACATGGAAATATGAAGATACACATGCATCTGGATTGTACTGTATTTTATTTTGTGGCCTGCCACAGTGGTCTCCGGCTGGGTACCAGTCCGCAGCCCAGTGGCTGGGGACCGGTGGTCTAGAGCAGTGGTTCTCAAACTTTTTTCAGTGATGTACCCCCTTAAGAATATATTTTTAGTCAAGTACCCCCTGACACGGGCAAAACATTTTTGGAAGAAAAAAGAGGTACAGTGCTGTAAAATCACTGTCTGATTTTTTAAAGCCAAACAACTTATATCAGTGAACCTGACAAATACATCCATATTGCAAACATTGCATGTAGAAACAAAAAAGAAAAAGAGAAGACGGTGACCACCAGGAAGGCATAAAACCAGTCAAAACTGAAATATGCAAAACGGTGCTAATTTATATTGGTCTCTGTAATGGTACAAAATTAAATATATACATAAATAACTCAAATGTGTTCACAGAAATAAATCTATAACTTAATTATAAATAGATTATATTTTGTTTACAAAATAAATTAACTTAATGAATAAAGATTTGCTCACAAAAAAAATTTCCGTTACCTCTTTTAGGATCAAAAAAAAGAAGATTGCACTTTAAAGATTTTTTAAAGATATTCTGAAAAGCTTCACGTACCCCCTGCAGTACCTCCACCTACCCCCATTTGAGAACCACTGGTCTAGAGCAGTGTTTCCCAACCCGTGTTCTGCGACGAGTCCACTGGTGTGCCGTGGCCAAATGTAGTCGAGAGCAGCCCCCCCCTCCCGTCGACAACTTTTGGTTGGGCGAAATATAGTCGCTAGCACCCCATCCCTATCCCCATCCCCATCAACAACTTTCGGTCCGGCAAAAAATTTTTTCGATAGCACCTCCAACTCCAACCCCCGTTGACTAATAACATGGTGTGCCATGGAACTATTGACAATGTCAAAATGTGACGAGGCTGAAAAAAGGTTGAAAAACACTGGTCTAGAGCAGTGGTCCCCAACCCCCAGGACGTGGAGCGGTACCGGTCTGTGTGTCAATAGGTACTGGGCCTATTGATACAGAATACAGAACTTAAATTATTTCCCTTTTATTTGCGATCTGATTCTGAACAATGTTTTATTTTGGAAGGTGACTGGATCCTCATCTATCCATGACTCTTTATTGACACATGTTAAGGTGCTTGCCTCGGTCACACATGTCATTTCGGAACCGCTGAGTGCGCTATCTTCTACCTGGCCAAGCTAGAGCGTTCAGCGGTAACAAGCCTCCTGGGTAAATAAACACACACACAATGAAACAGCGATGGAGGTTTTCTTTAGCCTTCGAGCCAGCTCTTTATTCCCCTCTGAACTATCCACAACTGTACGAGCAATAACAAGGACCCTTTTCCGTGAGAACATGCATTTTGGATGGCTAATTCTGTGACACTTTTCAGCGTGAGAATCACACACATCTCGCGCCTAAGCGTAAACCGGTTGCATGGCACAATGAAGGTTGGGGACCTTTCATCACTACCGTTTTATAGGTAAGAGGAAGTGAAAGAAGGGCATCCCATGAGCGATATGGAGTGTTGACCTTTGATGGCCTCTGCTTTGAGCCCTATTAACTCCACACTCTTTATATTTGATCCAGGCAACACTTGCGGGAATTCTGACGGCCGCTCAAGAATGTCCTCATATCATAACTGCAGTATTTATCACCACATTTGTTGCCCTACTGTGATTTACAACCTATGTTCTTTCTTATATCACTGTTGCTGTTCTTATTCTCCGTCCTTATCCAATCATATTGTAACATTTCACACCATAGACATATAAACGGGTTGCCAAAGTCTCTGGAAACATCGACGTATTATCCTCGTGCCTTGGAGGAGCGTAACGGCTCTGTTGTTGTATGAAGACGCAGTGTCCTGTGTCAGAGTGGTCTCACAGTACATTGGCAAATATCCTCTCACCATTCCCCACCTCTGAAAGGACCTGCTACCCTCTATGACACACACGCACAGGCACACGCACACACACACACACACACACACACACACACACACACACACACACACACACACACACACACACACAGCAGGATGCAATGCCCAGCGAGTGACCTCTTTCACACTGTCTGTTAAATGTGTGTGTGTTGTGTGACTGTGTGTGTGCTATAAACATACAGGGAAAGGCTGACTTGGTTATTGAAGTAATCTTTGATGAATAATTTTGTTGCACAATTATACCTGGGGTATAAGTTGAAGTATAGCAACAAAAATTCATCTTTATCAGATTTTACGCATCTACGACTGTGTGTGTGTGTGTGTTTGTGTGTGTGTGTATGCAGAAATGATGTGCGATACAGCAAACGTTGGTCATGACACCAATTAAACAATTATAATGTCCAACTATTAAAGATTCTAATTCTCGTGCTGATATACACACTTATTCTGGATACATCCCTGAAATGAAATAAAAAATTGAACGAATCATGATAAGTGTTAAGTTTTTTTTGTTTGTTTGTTTTTTTTTTTTCTAATTGAAAATGAGGGAGAGAATTTAAGTATATAAGTAAAATATAAAATAGACGATCAAGTACAACACTGACATGGGCTATTCATCAAGTGCTCCTTGCCAAGATAGGAGAAGGCAGACGTACTGTAGTTCGTGCCAACCAGGAGGGTGATAGGTCCTATAAATAACTACAAAACTTTGGAGAGTGACGATAAAATGCGTTTGCCTAAAAATAGTGTGCATAGTGTGGATAGCGACGTTTCAACATGAGTACAGATGCATTTGGTATCAAAAATAATGATATTTTTGAACGGATATGCACCCAAGGGCTACAACGAGTATGTACATCTCACTCCCACTGTCTTTGGCAGTGCAACGGCCGCGGCTGCTTTTCGGGCGTAGCAATTAAGGCGCGACTGTCAACTACAAGGGTAAATATTTTGTGACCTCTCTCATCCTCATCCAATCCCACCACCCCGCGCCCCTCTTCCTCTCTGAGCCTTCCGTATTCCTTCCCCCGCTCGTTATTCTCTGAAGCCCTGCGACCCACCTACCTCACAGCCCCACCCATCCAACCCCCCTATCGCTCGCACGCTCCCTCCCATCCAGCAAATAGTGATCATGTCTGGCGTTTCGTCGGCTCTTTGCACTTCTCTCGTCTATTAAGATTGATGGGCTGCTTGGCTATAAATGAGCACGCTAAGACTCGGCTGGGGCCGTGGTCAGGCGAGGGCCACGCACACGTACACACGCACATGCTTATACATACATACAAACCATACACGCACCTCCCTCATTAGCAGCATAATGTGGGAGTGGAGGCCCGGGCAGGGGCTCTATTTTTGCTTCATGGAAGCATGAAGCATGGTCTGTACTCATATTAACACACATACACAGACACACACACACACACACACACAGAGGCATGATCCTGACAGTCTCGTCTATCAGCCTCAGCCGTTGTTCAGTAACGAGCACACCGCAAAGCCTAAGTTCTCCAAAATCAAGCGCCACTCTCATCACTCTGCTCTTCAACACCAATCGGTACATTACACCTCAGCCACAGGTGCTAACGTGTACTTGCTCGGTTTACTTTTTATCACCAAAAAAAACTAAAAAACTTTCACTCCTCGCCCCTGCCAATTAGAGAAGAGCAGCTGTGAATAGCTACACTATGATTAAATAACTACACTTTGATTAAATGTTGACCGTGGGGGGCAGCTAATAAGATCATATGGTTATGGAAGAGATTTACAAGGCAGGCGCAGGCCCTCGCCTTTCATTTTGGCTCGACACGCAGTCTGTCAGAACGTTACGATGTATCACATAAACGGCAAAGCATGTGGCATTCCGTGCCAACTATGAGGCACACACGTGTGTCGGTCCATGTGTGTGCGCTGCCGTAATAGAGGGGTGCGGCTATCTACGATGTAGAGAGCTCGCGGGGGAAGATTGTGTTGTGATTTTTTTAATGCCTCCTCATAGATCAGAGTTCATCGCGTGTCTGAAAGTGAGAAGACAAAAAAACGCGACAGCTATAAATCATCTGAGTGTGGGGCTAGAAGTGGCGTTGGGCTGGTTGATGACAAAGATTTAACAGCTGTAAAGGACAACCTGAGCCTCAGATTCTTGCAACTGTCATCAAATACCCACAAGGCTATTAACAGGTCACGCAGACTTGAGACGACAACAAGCTCAGCCACAGGCTGACACTCTTCTGTCCTGCTCTCTTCTCTTGTCTTCTCTTCTCTTCTCTTCTCTTCTCTTCTCTTCTCTTCTCTTCTCTTCTCTTCTCTTCTCTTCTCTTCTCTTCTCTTCTGTTTTCTTTTCTTTTTCTCTCTTTTCTTTTCTTTTGTCTTATCTCCTCTTTGCCTATCCTCTTCGTTCTTCCCTATTCTCTTGCCTTTTTTTGTCCTCTGTACCCTGTTTTTGTCCTTTCTCCTCCCTCTTTCTTTTCCTCTCCTCCTATTGCGCAGCATTCATCTCCCTCTCCTCTCCTCTCCTCTCCTCTCCTCTTCTCTTCTCTTCTCTTCTCTTCTCCTCTTCTTTTTCTCTTGTCTTCTCTTCCCTTCTTGTCCTCTGTACTCATCCCTCTTTTCTTTTTCTCTCTTTTCTTTTGTATTGTCTTTTCCTATCCTCTTCTCTATTCTCTATTCTCAAGTCTTGTCTTCTTTTTTCTCGTCTTTGCTTCCCTTTTTTTCCTCTTCTCTTCTCCTCCCTTCTTGTCTTCTCCTCTCATCTCTCAGCATTCCTCTCCTTCTCTTCTCTTCTCTTCTCTTCTCTTCTCTTCTCTTCTCTTCTCTTCTCTTCTCTTCTCTGTTTCCTAACATTTTCTCTCTTTTCTGTTGTCTTGTATTGTCTTGTCTACTTCTATCCTCTTCTCTTATCTCTATTCTCTGGCCTTGTCTTCATTTTTCTCGTATTCTCTTCCCTGTTTTCTCTTTTCTTCCCCTCCCTTCATGTCTTCACTCATCTCTCAGCATTCCTCTCCCTCTCTTCTCTTCTCTTCTCTTCTCTTCTCTTCTCTTCTCTTCTCTTCTCTTCTTTTCTTCTCTTTCTTCTCTTCTCTTCTCTTCTCTTCTCTTCTCTTCTCTTCTCTTCTCTTCTCTATCTTGTCTTCCCAGCGATAGATTAAAGATTAGATGAAACACTCACAGATTAGAGTTCAGCCCTTAACCACTCCAATGACATGCCATCCTCTCAAGACTTGTGCCTCCAAAAACTCTGGATTTCGAGCAGTGTATCGAAACTGCTTTTCGTAATTCTGATCCAAGAGCCGTCAGATACAAACAGGCCTTTTTTCTTCTCTGGTTACTTTGTACCAAACCCCGGCGCCCCAGGGAAACTTCCCAGTCACTGCAACGACATGATCTCACCTGTGGACTTCGCAGCACATATGCAACGTCACGGACAGCCTCCCCCAACTCTCCCCCGAGCACGCCGGCCACGTGGGCACGTCGTCCGCCTGTATGGAAATGCAAAACTCAATCACACAGGACACTAAAACCACATAAGTGGCCTTTATGTAAATGCTCAAGTATTCAGCGAATTCAGTTCCCTGAGGGGTTTAAGAGGGAATGGGCGTATAGGAAAGATATGGTAAACAGGCATATTTCACTTTTACCAAACACGAACTGTTTCAAAGTGCCAGTTGCACATCAACTCTGCTCACCACTTGGGGATATTTTTGAATCTGTGGTTATTTTTCCTCCAAGCCCCCATCATTTATTATTTATTACTTGCAGACATTTCTGTTGGACTTGTCGCTTTTCTATGACACAGTTTTACCATAGCTTCTCTTTGCGCGAATGTACCCAGTTTAGGTCGCTTTCCATGTAGGCTCAATGGGTGGGGTGGAAAACTCCTTTCTCGACCTAGATCTCATTCCGGGTTGCTCCAACTTTCTTGGGATGGATTCTGTCATCAGCCACCAAACGCAGTCACTCTCTAACCAGTCAGTTTTTGCTTGGAATTCAGTTCTGATGGAGCAGAGGGGGCGCTGGTGGAAAAGCCCTGTTAGTCCTCAAGAATGTGAGCAATTCAAACCACTTGGTTAAAAAAAGAAATATCTGGTAAAATGCGGTTGTACTTGAATGAAAAACTTGTGCACTGTGAATGTGACACACACGCGATATGGATACAACTTTGTTGTTCAAATAAAGCAATACCCACTGGGGTCACCGCTTTTCATGTTCACCACCATTCACGATCGAGGAGTGACAGGTCAGGACATTTCAGTTTGGACTCTCACGCTCACAGACACGTTGATATACACACTGCCATTAATCAGAGTACTGATTAATTGGCCACAGTAGCCAATTCTAAGTAATGTGCGAGAAAAAAAACAAGCACAGGCAACAAGCACAGGTCATTTGTCTAATGTATAAATGTACTTACACATACACATATGTACTGCATGTACTGTAATAATAATAATAATAATAATAATAATAATAATAATAATAATGTTGTTGTTGTTGTTGTTATTATTGTTATTATTATTATTATTATTGTTATTATTATATTAATATTATAATATTAATAATACTATTATATTATATATTATATTATTGTATTATTATTATTATATTGTTTGCATTACAA
>OMPJ01016741.1:0-14518 GCA_900312935.1 Carapus acus
GCTATTCCCTTTTCTCCAGCGCATGTCGCCGCTGCATTCCTTTCCTCCTTCCCTCCCCCTCCTCCCTCCCGGTGGTTGCTGTCTCACCGTGTATTAATCTTCCCCTCCGTTTCCTCCGCCTTCCTGCCACATTCTTGCCCCTGTGGCGTTTCCCCCCCCCACTCAGACTTAACCTCTGCTTATCACGCTGCTCGCTTCCGTTGCAGCTACTCATGCGTATTGTGTTGAATTTGAGGGAAAAAAATGTGTTGAGCGTGTATGGGTGACGTTGGCTGACGGAGTTGCAGCAGGGGTCGGAGGTCAGCCAATGTTTGCGGCTCATTCCCGTCTTACTTCATCCAATATCCGTCTCAAGTAACTTGCAAACACCATCAGCCTGTCACGACTGTATCCCATCCCCATGCCATCGGTCCCGTGATCGCGGCGCTGTTGTGGCTTTCTGAAGTAAGGGCTTTCTAAATCGAAGTTGTGCCGCCACCCAAATTGCTGACTCTGCAGCAGTCGCCACCGGCGGCGCGGCGCGTATTAGCGGCGCATCTCTGTTTCCCATTACAGACTGTCAGCTGCTTAATCAATGAGCGATGTCGGTGTCTGGGGCGATGTGCTGATGCTCTAGGAATCCTGCAGACGGCGCAAAGCTGTCCGCCGCCTTCACCATAACTCAAAGTGTTTTTACGGCCCCCAAATCTCCCGATAAGGTTTGTTGTAGACGCCCCTCAGAGCAGCTGATTGTTTTCACCATCACCCGTCAGTGTCTCAGCCTCTGACATCATCATTTATACTGACCTTGTATTTTTATGCTTGGATTTTATTTCTTGTTTTTGGCCTTGCGCTGAGTGTGTTCATACTGTCTTCAAGTGGTGACTTTTGGTACTACATGCAAAAAAAGGCTGAGTCAAAAGCCAAATTGATATCAAACAGGTTTAAAACAGGTTTACAAAAATGAATAGCACCATGTTCACATACAGTATTTTTTAAAGGGCCGTATGAGCGTCTTCACATACATACACGCACACGCGTACATATACATATACACATACACACATATACATATACATATGCACACACACATAGGGCAGCAGAAACCCGTAGCAGCTTATTCGTCCCGCATCATTCATTTTGTTTTGTTAAGCGTTTTTACTCAAACAGTCTCTGGTACAAACGTCGTGACAATGCAGATACTTTGTATAAGTTAAAACAAAAACAAGAAAGACAAGTCAAATCGTGGAAACAAAACAATCATGATCGAAGGGAGAAACACAAATGCCCTGTAAAATATCATCAGGAGGGAGAAACTTCACACGGCCGTACAGTCGTAGGTTCGTCTGGGTGTCCGCCGCTCCTGAGCTGAGCTCTACAAACGCAACATCAGAATGGAGGGACGCGTGGGTAGGGCGAAGTGGGTGGTGTGTCGATGCGGAGGTTTCTGGACACACACACACAGGGGCACGCACTCACACACACCAGTCTCTTTAGCTTTATCGCCGTAGCTCAGTCGCTACTGGTGTCCCGCCCGCCCGGCCGCCTCTCGGGCCACGCAGTCTTTGACCTCGTTCTTCAGCTCAGCCAGCTGCTCCGAGTGGACGGCCAGGGTCCCGTTCACCTCGGACAGGTACGAGTCCGAGTGTCTCTCTAGCTCAGCCCGGATCCTCTCCAGGTGGGTGGCGAGCTCCCCGAGCGAGCTGCACTGCCCCTCCACCTGCCCCATCCTACTGTTCACGTCCTTCACCTCCCGCTGCATCTCCAGCGTTGTGCTCCTGCACCCCTGCAGCTCTCCACCCAGCTTCCTCTTCAGGGCCAACAGCTCTCCCTTCAGCTGGGCCAGGCGCCGCTCCCCGTTCCCCAGCAGAGAGGACTGGTGGCCCACCAGTTTGGTGATGCCCTGGACCTGGTCTGTGAGCCGGTGCTCCCTCTGTTCCCAGCTGGCATTGGCGTGACCCACCTCGCTGACGATGAAGCTGAGCGAGTCTCGCAGGCCTTTCAGGGTCCGGTTGACTGAGTTGATGTTGACCTTGAGCAAGGTGATCTCACCTTGGACTGACCCCTCTAGGTCCTCCTGGACGATGCGGTACAGCAGATTCTGCAAAGTGTTGTTCAGACGGTCCAGCTGATTCTCATGAGTGTCCAGGCGATTGGTCATCTTCGTCTCCACACCCTTGCACTCCTCCACCACCTCGGTCGTGCTCACCCCCCCTGATGTGGGGTTTGAGGGCACACAGGAGGAGGTGCATAGGTGCTCCAGATCCATCAACTGTTTCTGGATGCCGCTCAGATCTCCTTCCACTCTCCTCTTCACAGACTCGATCTCCGTCTCCAGGGCTGGCACCACCTGGCCCTCCAGCAGCGCTGGAGCTGTGGCATTGCTCAGTTCTTCCACTGCTACAAACACTCTCTCCTCTAAGGTCTTCAGCTTGTCTTCCAGCATGGTCTTGAAGCCGTCCATACCTCCAAGGTGACCTGGCGGCCCATCGGGTCCTCCCTCTGTGTTATTGAGTCGGACCTCCAGGTCGACCAGGCGTGTCTCGATCAGAGTCTCCACGTGGACGCTGTGGTCAGTCAGGGCGTTCTGGAGCTGCCTTTGAGATTCTGTCAAGCCTTTGACAGAATCTTCCAGAAGGAGCACTCGCCGAGACAGACTGTTCACCTGAAAGCAGCGGCAAGATGGTCAGAAAAAGCTTGTTTTCCTTTACAAATATCACATTTTTGCCAACGAATTCAAGGAGATTGCAATTGCACAGGAACAGCCTCCAGCCATCAACTCCTAATGTCAATAATCCTGCCCAACTTTTTGACATCATACTTCCATAGTAGCTGGAAACATCTTTACTCTAACTCGCCAATGGAGCCAAATGACAGATAACTAGATAATAGATACTACTCAGACTGGGACAAACACCAACATCTGCTGATCCAGCCTAGCGTCTGACGGCTACCTGTCCGCAGCAGCTCTCAGTGAGGGTGAGTCCCTGAATCTGGGCCTGCAGAGAGCCCAGCTCCTCCCTCAGCCCCGTCTCTCTCCCGTCCAGTGAGTGCTGCATCTGCTGCTGGCCGTCCATGTGCTCCCTGTGGCACTGCTGCTGGACCTCCCCGATCTTCCTGTCGCAGTGGGTCTCCAGACCCGTGATGCGGCGCTCAAACCCATCAAGGATCTCCGACCGCACGCCGGCCAGCTTTGTGTTCACCAGCTCCTCCACCTGTCCGGTGAAGCCCGGGACAGGGGCGGGCCGGCTGCCGTCGCCTTCCATCAGCCTCTTCAGCTGGCCGTCGTGACCTAGGACCATTCCCTGCGAGGAGGAACACCATTAATGAGGAATGCCGAGGGCCTCAGTTACGCAGGTGGCAGGACAGAGGCGAGTGTGCCAGCACCTGAATCTCCTCCAGCATGTGTGTCTTGGACCGCAGCTCGTTTCTCACTTCTGTCACTGTCCCCACCAGGTCCCCAAAGCCATTGATGCGGTCTCCTCCATCCAGACCATCTGGACGCCCATTTGGAATCCCTCCAAATCCCACTGTGGCATCAGTCACGCGGGTCACGCTTGGCAGCAAAGAGTTCAGGATCTTGTTGGTGTCTTCTCTGAGCGACACGCGAAGTCGCTCCTCCAGATTCACCACCATCCCATTGAGAGTGTCCAGGCCTTGGGTGAGGCGACGCATGTCCTCCTCCATGCGGTCCAGACGTTCGCCAGTCACTCCTGAAATCCCAAATTTACCTCCTAAGCAAGATTTAAGAGACATACGACATTTAGAAAATCGGTTGAATATTGGCTGTACACCCCGAGACAGAGTCTGTAGTTACCATAGTTTGGTTTCCCAACCCCAGTTGGTAGCTGTCCCGTGGGTACAGGTCTTTGGTCCGGCAGGCTGGGGAGAGGCTTGCCCGGCTCCAGCTGGCCCGATCCTGGTTTTCGGTCCGGTATGGGTTGAGGACCGTGAGGGAAGCCCTTTATACCTGGCCGATGAGGCAGATTCCCTTTGTACGGGGGCAACATGGCGTCGGGTCCATCGTGGCAGTTCTCCCCAGCAAGGCCTGGGCAGCACCTCCACTCCAACTCGGTCACGGTTTTGAAGCCCACCTTATACTTTGGTTTGTAGAACGTTCGGTACCTGCAGGAAAACGCGACAGGGGTTGTTATGCTTTACATTTGTAGTATGCTGCTGTCTTGGCAACTGCGTGCATGATCCAATTAATCATGTGTGCTGCATGTGAATGCAGTAATTAAACCCACAGAGCCAACAGAGGGGAGAGGGAGGGAGGTGCGGAGAGGTAAAGGAGATAAGGGGATAAAGTTGTTATCTATGGGATTAATCACGGATTACACTGAGATTACGAGATGAAATGGCAGTGTGATGATGGTAGTATGGCATCACGGTCAGCAAAGCTGCTCACAAAGCTGCTCATAACTCAACATCATACTACGTTCGCATATTCTGTCTCAAATTCTCCAGCCCTCTGTCACACTCTTTGCCAGTATATGCATATTTTGAAAAATCTGTGTTTGTAATCATGTATTCATGCAATAGAATTTGATGCAAGCTATTTTTTGATGTTCACCGTCCTGCAACAGGCTTTAAAAAGCCTGATCTTAAACTGTTCAAATCAGGGACACTTTCTGAGCAGGACACCTCTTAGCAGCAGGAGTAAACTGTTTTACTGTCCTTTGCTTTCAATGCAACAAAAACATTAAATTTGAAACTCTAACTTTTAAATGAGTGATCCAAGATCTGTAAGCAGTGGTTTGGACGGCAGTTGGGCTAGCTCAGGGGTCGGCAACCCGCAGCTCTGACGCCGCATTTGGCTCTTTAGCGCCGCCACACACACCAGTCTCACACCAGTCAAAAATGTATGAAAATCGAAAAAGGTGGAAGGAAAATGGAATTTTGTTTGTTTTAATATGGTTTTCCTTGGACGAAAAATATGACACAAATATTCTTGACATTTTCCAGTGCTATAAAAATCTGTAGACATACACATCAAATTCATTTCTGAGGCTTAAATAAGGCTTTAAATGTTTTTTTTATTTATTTATCTATTTAATTATTTATGTAATTTTGCGGCTCCAGATAGATTTGTTTTTGGCTTTATTGGTCTAATATACCTTTGGCCTAATTGGTGAGATGAACCCCTCACAGCTGTCGACCTGATTATGAACACTAGAGGGCAGCATAGACATAGTTTTCTTGGCCGCCCGGGCTGCAGTCCAGCCTGGACAGTGACTTTGCCTGATCAGGTGAATCGGTCACAGCTTCGCTGCTTCTTCACTAATGTTCTCTCCGTCAACTTACATGATGACAGGACATTTCTGACCCCAGATACACTTGGTGGTGTACTCCGCCTTGACGTAGGTGTCAACTCCTTCCTGCATGATGCACGTGACGTTCCTTTGGACCACATAGGCGCAGTGGTTTCTGCCAAGGAGAGGAGGGAGATTGAGAGAGAGAGACAAGATCAATCTCGGACATCAATAAATCAATCTAAACTTGACATTAAATGTTAGGAATAGAAAAACAGACTCAGACAGCGGGGATGGTTGCACGCCGGATCAACTCGCACTCTCTGCTCTCTGCTAACTACACACACACACACGCACATGGTTCCTCAGCTGACAAGATCTGAAATGGCCTGTAAAGAAATTTCCTTTAACATCTCCTGCTGTGTGATGAGACTGCAGCCATTCCTCCCTCCCGAAAGTTTGCTCCATATGTGGAGTTGAGAATATTTTTTTTGTTTTTATTTTAATCCCCTCAGACACCCAAAGCGACACCACCGATTGTGTTGTGAAGGGCTCCAACAGGAGATACAGCTCCTCAGACCACTGAGGATGGAACATGTGCAGGAGTTCAACTGGAAAAACACCCTTCACACTGTGGATTCCCTTTTGCGTGAATTGAGGTAATAACCTTGGAAGGCCGAGCGGTAGTGGTGTGGTTGGGGCGAGCAGGAGGGTTGGGGTGGGGGCTTTGGGCTGTTTCTGCATCCCTCTGAATTCGATTCACATTACAAACAGGAAATTGTCCTCAATGAGGCGTTCATTGCCGTGCAACTGCATTTATAATCCTGTACTAAGACAAGAAAATGGGCAAGAATCCTGTGCAACTCCTCTGCAGCCTGAGCATGTTATAAGTCCAGAAATGAAACATAATGAAACAATTGTTGCATCACACAGGCTCTTCTGTGTTTGTGTGTATTTGTGTGTCTGTGTCTGTGTCTGTGTATGTGTGTCCCCTTCCTCACTGCCAGTGCAGCTATAGCAACTGCTAAATGTTCCTTGGCCCCCTGAGCAACACAGGAAACGATGATCTGCGCTCTTTAAGCTAACACGTGAAGCATTTCTCCCGTTCAGAGGGGAGCGTTTAACAACACATGCGGTACTTAACCCAGCTACACAGCTGTTTCAGGACAAACACGCGCAATTCGGCCGAGCCAGGGAGGGACGCAGGGGGCCTCCCAGTGCCATGTTGGGCGGCAGGAGCACTTAACAGAGAGCGGAGGGACGGCCTGTCAGAGCGAGGGCGAGGGCGCCGCCGTCGCCCCTGCCCTCTGCAAACTGCTGAGTCGATGTGTGTGAGTGTGTGTGAGTGTGCGTGGGATGCGGTGTCACGACTCCACCGTGTTGACATATGTTAATGGCGGTGGAAGGAAGGGGGGCAGCAGCTGGACTGACAGAGCTTCTTTCATACCCGCCTGACAGCCTGCCGCCAGGTGGGACGGCGAGGAGGAAGAGCGACCCAGCCTGATGTGGTATTGTGGGATGTTTTTATGTCAGATGGGCGATGTAAGCGATCGAGCCGCGGATGAAGTTCCATTTTGAGAAAACACATCTGGGGAGGTTTGGCCAGCTGAGGTGTTGTTGCACGTCAGCCTCGCTTAGCAGCGATAGCGGACCGACGCAGTCGGCCGCTCCGCCTACGTCGCTGCGTGTCTTTCAACGACACGTTTTTCCTGCCCGTGAGCTCAGAGGGATTGGGGTTGTGTGTGTGTGTGAGGGGGGTAGACGGTGGTGTAGGTCCAGATAGTGTCACGCCAGTGGTGTGAGAGTGACTTTATTGTCGAATGTAAAGATTTCACTCCATAAATGACAGGTTTATCGATGCAGGGAGGTAAGCTTTATGGCCTCAGTGCCCGCTGTGTGTGTGTGTGTGTGTGTGTGTGTTCCTGTGTGTGGGAGCAAGGAACTGTGAAAGGTATCCTGGGATTTATGACAGCTGATGGAGAGCATAAGTGGTGTGTGTGCGTGTGTGTGCGCGTCCGTGCGTGTATGAACACAAGTGTGTGTGCGCGCCTGTGTGTATGTCCAGTAACATAGTAACAGAAACATGATCACTGAGGTGTAGGGGTACCATGTTCCCAGATATGTTTGACAGGTTCACGTGCTGTGTGAGAGCAAGTGACCTTCACACACACGCGCATGCGCGCACACACACACACACGCACACACATACATGCACACACGCACAAACGCACACACACACACACACACACGCCAAAACTGCAGGAATCCAGATGTTCAATAAGAAAGCATTCTCTCTCTCTCTCTCTCTCTCTCTCTCTCTCTCTCTCTCTCTCTCCCCGTCTCTGTCCCCCTCTCTCCCTCTTCTCGTCCTCCTCTCATAGGTCTGTCCATGTCGTTTGGGGTCTATCACAGACTGAAGGCTCCAGGTTGTGTGTGAGAATAAAAACGCCGCCCTCCCATGAACGCACTCGCTCGGGCTCACAGCTGCTCGCCTCCTCCTCCGCTGAGGCCTCACCAGAGGCATTAAAGCTGATTTTTATTGGATGTCCGTTAAGTTTCAATCACGAGATGCAGTGATTGTGTGTGTGACGCACACACACACACACACACACACACACACACACACACGCTATTGCAAGCCATGATGCTCTTGGCTGTTTTATCTGTAGGTCCACCGAGAGCCACAGTGATGAGGATTACACAAGCTCTACAGCCAGAAATGTGCGTGTGTGTGTGTCTCTGTGTGTGTGTGTGTGTGTGTGTGTGTGTGTGTGTGTGTGTGTGTGTGTGTGTGTGTGTGTGTGAGCGCGTGTGTGTGAGCGCATGCATGTGCATTGCAGCTGCTGCGGTGGTGGCGTAGGTGAGTGTTGTGTTTTGGAAGATTTGCAACTTGGACACACCAGTGCTCCCTCCTCTCCCTCACTCACTCACTCACTCACACACACACACACACACACACATACACACACACACTATTTGTTTTACACCCAGATACAATCAGGAATCTACTGTGAAAGGTTCAGCTCCTTCACCTTCATTTCTTCGGTCACACACATATTCCTGCCTGAGCTCCTCTCAACTCCTTAAGCATGCAGATGCAAAATTACAGCAGAGAGAGAAAATTCTGGCAAGGACCAAAGCGAGTCGCAGCGGAACACATGCAAGGGCTCATGGTGCTGGAGTGTGTGTGCAGGGAGGAATCTTGCAAAGGATGCGAAGGTGTTGGGATATGAGGCGGAGCTGACATGCAAGCTGGGCTGTGGCTTCAGTGGCCACAGAGGGCGTGCAACAAACACACACACACACACGTGCGCATCTGGTGTGAGGAGTGGAAGCCCAGCATTGAGGAGGGTCTAAAACATCATGATTCAATCCTCTCCCATCGCTACTGAGCGCGCCCAGTCGGCTGTGGTTTCGAGTCTCTCCATAAACAAGCAAGTGAACTCCCCGTGTGAACAATAATTCCATTTCCATCGCAGACGCACACGCACACACGCGCAGCGGACCTCCCAACCCCAGCTGACCCTGATTCAGCTACATCAGTGTGAAAAAGCGCGTGTCCCGCCCTCCCCTCGCCGTCCTCCACTATCAACATCGAAATCTGCTGGAATTTTCATGCTCCCGCGTCTCGTTCTTTGCGTCAAAATATTGTCTTTATTCTCTCTCCCCGTCTTTCGTTTGACCGTAAATACTTGCAGTGTAGCGTTACAGTTCCTGAACTACCTCTCCAGCTCCTCCGGGGGATGGACTGAGTGAGTGTGCGTGCGTGCACACACACACGTGTGTGTGTGTGTGTCAGTGTGTGTGTGTTTTTACAGAATTCCCATTTTAGATTCTTCACGGGATCATTTCTCCTGGCATATTATGTTGCCAAGTTGCTGTTGCTGCTGGATGACCCCCCGTTACCTCCCCAACACGTCTCACACACACACACACACACACACACACACACACACACACACACACACACGCACACGCACAGACAGCTACACCTCCTGCTTCTTTGCCCATACATCTTCCACACCCTCCCCACTCTCACCTCCCGCTCTCTCTCTCTCTGCTGAGGTGGAAGGACCTTAACGTTCCTGTTCACCTCTCCCTCTCCTGCAGGGGTTCCAGACTCAGTGGACCGCCGGCTCTCCTCCCTGACAGATTTACAACTGGAGGAGGAGACCAACGTAGAGGTAGAGGAGCACGCCATCACGAAGAGATCTTCTTGGCTGTTTTCCTCCAGGGCCAGACCGCTTTTAACTAGCATCATTTCTGGACAACTGGCAGTAATGTGTGTGTGTGTGTGTGAGTGTGTTTGTAAGACCGGAGGGGTCTAGGAGGGATACACGGGTCTACCTGTCATTCACAGACAAGGTCAGCTCTGAGTCAGAGCTGCTTACTACAGCTGGGGGGCAAAACTCTACAGGAGCTGCGATCCTTCGGGCGCACGCCTGTCACATCGCGCAGATCACAGGGAACCACGGCGAGGGAGGCAACTCATACCGGGCCAAAGCGCTCCAACGGCTGGAATCCTGCCCAGGTCCATAGCTGAGCTCACCTGATAACTTGGAGTCTCCTTCAGTCGACCATGGCTCCACACGAGTTGATCAAAAAACAAGTGGCCGGCTCCTTGTCTTTAAATGTCAACTCTATCACTTATCTTTGGCTGGGAACACACAATTTTTTTTCCTGGAGCAAGAATCCAAAAATCCATATGTCTGGAGCAATGGGAGTTTTGGGGTTTTTTATTACTGGTGTCATTCCATTCGTGAGTGAGTGACAGTGGCGGTAGCCCGTGTGTGTGTGAGTGTGAGTGGTGGTTGGATAACAGCTCAGACAGTTTTGAGTGAAGTCAGGTGGCAGCTGCACAAACCTTGTCTCCTCTCTGGAGGCGTGTGCAGCTCAGGTGGATCATTACAAACACGGACGCTCCGAGGGCCAGAAATCTGACCCCCGGTATGTGTGCGGGTATATCGCCCTCTCTCCTCCCGCCCTACGCCTCACTCTCTCTCTCTCTGAAGATGTGTGTCCGTGTGAGGCCTCAGCGGGAGACGGGCTCCATTCTTGCTCTGGGCTGGACAAACTTACAACACCGACCCCCCCTGACCTCTCACCTGTGCTGAGCCGGGCGAACTTTCCCTCCTGACCCGTGTCCCATAATTCATGGGGAAACATCTCTGATCTGACCGGTGGCATTCGCTAAGATCCTCCACTCAAGATCTAAACCTCTGATTTGAATCGGATAATGATAGATATGCGAGGGCGACTTCATCACCATGTTACAAAAGACTTGAGATTCTTTCACAACATCAGGATGAACTTGATCTGACTTCTTTCTTACCGCCTTTCTCACGCCTGTATCAGATCAGCGTCCCAGTCACACACGCCCCCTGTTGGCCACATATGATGGATCAGTTGAGCTACAAGCTCCTCTCTTAGAAGGATCTGTGAAGGTATCTTCGAGCAAGACGCTGCACTTCTGACCGCTCTGGACGTGATGGGCTTGTGTGTGCATGTGTTTGTGTGTGTGTGTGTGTGTGTGGAGGGGGCGGGAGCGCCTGCTGAAGCGTCGATATCAAGCTGCACAAATAAACTCGATTCGTCTCGCCATAGCTCGGAGGTATTTGATTGTAAATCAATTCACTCAGGAATGTAAACGAGCGTTGGTCAAATACGCGATTCCCTGCACACATTCCTCACTGTGTTGTTCTTACCGCTCGCTGACGGCCCTCATCCTGAACAAAGAATGCAGGAGGGAGCGAATACACACCCGGGCGCACACGCTTGGTGTGTCTTCGTGGGGTCCTGCAATCAATGTGTGTGCATGTGCGAGGAGGATGTGATTGTCAATTGCAGTCGGTGTGACCTCACTTCCTGTCCTGCTCCCATCGATAAAGCTACACGGAAGAGGTAAGACTTGTGTGTGTGTGTGTGCGTGCGTGTGTGTGTGCGTTCGTGTGTGTGAGTAAAGGGCCTAGTTAATTTCAACAAGCCGCAGAAGCACATGAGTGAAAATCCCTCTTGAAAACACACACACAAACAAAGAAACATTCATCACGCCAGCAGACACACACACACATTCACACTCACACTCACACTCATACACACACATTCAGACCCCTTGTAGCACGAGTGTGTTATTTTTAAGTCTCTATTTCCACTGACCAGTCCGGTCCACAACAACTGATCCGACATATCTGTGGTGGTGGTCCGAAACTGACATGTCCCACCGGGCTCACTGTGTCCAAGGGGATCAGCAGCGCTTGTGTAGACACAGCAGTTGCAACAACACACACACACACACACACACACACACACACACACACACACACACACACACACACACACACACACACACACACACACACACACACACACACACCTGTAAGGGGAGAATTAGATCATCTGCACTTACTGATGAACGATCTCAACTCAGGATACAAAAGGTGTCGTCAGAGTGACTGGTGTGTGTGTGTGTGTGTGTGTGTGTGTGTGTGTGTGTGTGTGTGTTGTGTGTGTGTGTGTGTGTGTGGAGTAAGTCAGTGAATAACTGGATTATGACAGCCGTGAGTGCGAATATAAATAAACTTTTTGGCACCTCATGTAAAGTGAAACCAGGTGGAGTAGATATGAGATCACTGAGGGTCTGAAGTATCACAGGACAGCTTCAGGTCGGCCAAACTCCCATATTAGATACAATACAAGTCAAAGGTCGAAGGGATATTTCATTTCAAAGTATTGCTGAACATTGCACAAATTCATAATTGCTTTATTGAAAGTTGTAAATCATTTGGTTGACCCTGTCTTCCTTTCATTTCATTCCAAATGATTAATTCAATTTGCCCCTCATTTCTTAAAAATTGCATTTGATTTGATTTAGTCTGCTTCATAATTTCGCTCCAAACTGACTTTAACGTGTTTTTGTTCCCATAATTGCAACCAAAAAATGCAAGCTAGATTTTTTATTTTCTTTGACATTTCTTATTGTTCCTGAACTCAGCTTCACCTTTGGGGAATTTGAGGGTATTTTTGAGTCTACGGTAGATCAATGGGGGTCCATTCTGCAGACCACAGATGTTACAGGAGCCAAACATCTCTAGAAATATCTGCAGAAACCAAAGTTTGACCCCAAATCTTGTTAAATCACTTAGAGGCTGAGGGAAAACGAGGAGGGATGATGAGTCAGGATTTGGGGTTTGTGAGGCTGAATGTAGCTTTCTCCTTCCTCCGCTGTGGGATTTGAGGGATGCTGGAGCTCAAGGGAGGGATGGACGGAGGGATGGAGAAAGAGAGAGAAATAGGAGGGGGGGAGGATGGATGGGGCTGTCTGCTTTCCCTGAGGTAAAAGTGCTTTTGAGACCTGAGAGGACGAGAGGTTGCCTGTCGTCATCAGGTTGAGCAAAGCAGCAGGTAGCAGAGGAGTTGTTCGGAGAAATATTGGTCTCGTGGGGGGAGGTCGAGCAAGAGAGGGAGAGAGAGAGAGGGTGAGTGACAGACAGAGAGAGAGAGAGAGAGAGAGCATTGGGGAGAGGGAAGAGGAGGGAGAGAGGGAGAGTTGCGGAGAGGTAGAGGGAGAATGAGGATGAGAAAGACAGAGAGAGAGAGCGGGAGAGGGGGAGAGGGAGAGACAGAGCGAGAGAGACAGAGAGAGAGAGACTTTGAGTGGGAGAGGGAGAGTGAGAGAGAGAGAGGGAGAGGGTGAGAGAGAAAGAGAGAGAAAGAAAGAGAAAGAAGGAGAACCCATTTATGCTCAGGCCAAATACATCCACAGCTCCCTGATTCATCTCACGCTCCCCTAAAGCTCTGGACCCTGTATCAGTCAACAGTTTCTGCAGCGTTTACACACGTTCCCGCTCTGCACCAACATCGGGAACACATCGCTTTTCTCCACCACACTTTGTTGTTGCTGGATGAGAGCGAAGCGAAACAATAACACAATTGAACTTGCACGGACGCGCGTCGAGGCGGCTCCACCGTGTCATTGCATCAGAATCGATCGGAGACAAGTCGCACCACTCCCATCTGGCAGCTGGTGCCCAACTTAAGTGTAAGTCACGCACGCACACACACACACACACACACACACACACATCATTATCCATGGCGTTGTCCCGGTCCTCCCCGGTCCTCCCCCGGCCCGTAATGACGGTTTTGTTTTGGTAACGCACCGTGTCATTGTTGCGGCGTTGTGTTTACATTTGCCCGCAGATGGTTTGAAGTGTGAACCTGGGAGAGGGAGGCCGACCCGCTCCAGAGAAACACAGAGTCGATTCAGGGATCCGTTACCGCAGCAGTACGCTAACCAAAACCATATTCCCGCAACCCCGCTGGTGACATGTGTTCCTCTAGGGAAATACAGTATGAGGTGGGTCCTGCATGCTTGTGATATTAGGCACTGCTGCTCCCTCAAACGGCGCCGCTTCAACCCCAAATCCTTCAGCCTGGAAATCTCGATCGAACCCACACCCACCCCATCTTCCCCGAGGAAGACACATCAAGAAGTGGACACTTACTTGTGGCGGGTCATGGGCTTGTTTGGAGCGAAGTTGGGGTTGAATCCAGCCTTGAGGAGGTTGTACCTGTGTCCGTAGAAGGGGTTGATGGGGTTGACATGACCGTAGAAAGTCCCTTTGGCGTGCGCATCGGCGAGCAGCGCCACCAGCAGGTAGGAGCGCAGCAGCAGGTGACCCACTTTGCCCCTCATCTCGACCGCCGCCGCAGCCCCGGACAGGAGTTAATTCCACAGAAGGGAGCGAGGGCAACTGGCAGGCAGGAGAGAAAGCGGAAAGAGCCGGAGGTTCCTCGGAGAAGGTCTGCGCCCCCCTTCTCCCCCTCCGCCTGCCTGTCCGGTGCACGTGCTGCCTGGTCTTCAGTGGGTCCTGAGGGAGACGTGCAGCCCGAACAGCTGGAGCATCAGCAGCATCTCGCCCTCAGCTCCCACGCTCGGCACACTCTGAACGCACGGCCGGGGGACAGGACGGGAAAAGCAGAGAGAGGGAGGAGGGTAGGGGAGAGGGGGAGGAAGAGGGGGCAAGAAAAACAACACAAAGGTGTGCAGGAGGAGGAGGAGAGGGGAGGGAAAGACAGAGGGGGAGTGAGCGAGAGAGGGGTGTGTTCCTGGGCTGTCCGAAAAAAGTTGGAGCCCAGTGCAAGCACGCGCGCGCGCACACAAATGCAGGCACGCGTGTGTGTGTGTGTGTGTGTGTGTAAGGACCGGCCACTGGCTTCAACCCTGCAACTCCTCTTTGTGTGAGTACAGAGAGAGAGAGAGAGAGAGAGAGAGTGGGAAGGGAGGG
>OMPJ01016744.1:0-17462 GCA_900312935.1 Carapus acus
CATCCAGACATTAAAAATCAGCAGATATCCAAACGTTTCCATGCTCAAACTGAGCTGTTAGATGACCGACTGCTTTGACACACACACACACACACATTCACACACAGATACACACACGCACACACACACAGAGGCAGGCTTGTAAGCAACCCTGATGTGAGTAATGAGTCACAGACTTTCTAGGAAAGAGGACAGCTTGAATTTGGATACATAGCAAGGAGCCTCTCTGCAGCTGCACACACACGCACACACACACACACACACACAAACACACACACACAAACTCTTCATCACTGATACCGCTACACACACCTACTCCAGTGGACAAATTTGCCTTAGAACCTCAGACCCACATCAGGATGTTCTGATTAGAGTCAGTCGCCATGGAAACAGACTCCTTTCCATGGAGCCACCGGCCTCCACCTGTCGTCACGTGGACGCCTTGTGTCTCTGTCCCCCATGTGTCTCTGTCCAGCATGCGTCTCCGTCCCCGGTGGCTCACCTCTCGAGGGGCGGCGTCGTGTCCCAGCTCGTCCCTGTAGTACTCCACGTTCTCCGTCATGGGCTCGTCCCCCTCGTGGAACAGCAGGTAGGACAGGGCGCACTGCAGCGCCTCCTGCAGCATGTCCACTGTGAGGACAGAGGGAGGGAGGGAGGGGTGGAGGGAGAGAGGGAGAAGAGGAAGAGAGGTGGGGATAGAGCACAAGAAGGGGGATAGAGAGGGAGAGAGAGAGAGAGAAAGAGAGACAGAGGGAGAAAGTGAGGGAAGGAGATGGTGAGAGAGAGGGAGAGAGATGAGAGAGAGAGAAGGAGAGATCATTTACACGAAATCGTATTTAGGGAGTCGTAATCTTTAGCAATCAAAGTTTTACCAGATTTTACCAGGTGTGTGTGTGTGTGTGTGTGTGTGTGTGTGTGTGTGTGAAAGAGAGAGAGAAAGAGAGAGACCATTTACACATGATTGTCTTTAGGGAGTCATAATCTCTTGCAATCAAAGTTTTACCAGATTTTACCAAGTGTGTGTGTGTGTGTGTGTGTGTGTGTGTATGTGTGTGCATGTGTGTGTGAGAGAGTGAGAGTGCGGGAGATAGGGGAAGAGGGGGAGTGTGTGTTTGTGTGTGTTTGTGTTTTTATCTCCCTGTAAAAATGTGGAGATCTATCGTGGCCAACATTCCAAAACTATTACGGCTGTGGAGCAAGAGCTGCAGTGGGATAGTGGAAACAACACGCACGCACACACACGCACACACACACACACACACACACACACACGCTCACACACACACACATAAACACACGCCAATAGATCTCAGTGTGGCTGATGAAGAGAGACAGAGGCACATCAGGACTATCAGCGTAGCTTCCCTCTCACACACTCAGACACTTAGACACTGACACATTCACGTTAGACGCACGCAGCTGGGAGAAGCTGCCGCTCGGCTCACACTCGCAGACACACACTCACGCTCCCGTCCATGTGTGCACAGGCGTGTTCCGTCTTTACGGGCTTGTAAATGCGGCGGGTTAAGCGAAGCCTTCCTGTCGCGGCCCGGGCGGCGGCTCTGAGGTCACCGCCGCTCTGGAGACTCACCGAGGAAACGGAGGAGGACGCTTCGCACGGGAGGCTGCCGGGCCACGGCAACAAACTTCCCAGGAACGTGTGTGCGTGTGTGTGAGGAGTTAGGGGGGTTGAAGTTTGAAGGAGAGCGGAAACCGTCACGGTGCTCCAGACGGTGAGTGTGTGTGAGCACTCAGATTACCGCAGGGAGGAAGTGACTGGATTAGGACAACCAAAATACTCCAAAACTGTGCGGGGGGACGTTGTGTGTGTGTGTGTGTGTGTGTGTGTGAGCGTGAGTGATGGGGGAGGCAGAGAAAGCAAATGGGCGAAGGGGGAGGAGCCACATGGTCACGGGGAAAGTCTCCCAAATATGAAAACAAGCTGCGGAAACGAAGAACGTTTTGTTACCGAGGTGACGTCCTGTCGGCGCAATCAGGCCAGACTAAGTCAGGGCATGTCAGCAATTACAGGGGAGCGATGGAGCATCGAGGTGTGTGTGTGTCTGTGTCTGTGTCTGTGTCAGAATGTGTGTGTGACCTTCAACTCCTCTCTTACAGGCAGAGAAGAAGTCTAAGACAAGTCTGGGTGTGAGGTTGAGGCCCCTCCTTGAAAACAGCCTGATTCAATGATTTGTTTTTCACTTTCTGTGTGTGCCTGTGTGTGTGTGTGTGTGTATGTGGACAGTCTGAAGTGTGTGTTCATCTGTGGTGGTCTCTGCATTGAAAGGACCCTGTTTGAGTATCCATGCAGGTCCTTATACAAGACTAAGGATGCAAACTGAGGCTATCGCCAGCTTACTGGTGAGAGGAGTGTGTGTGTGTGTGTGTGTGCGTGTGTGTGTGTGCGTCTGAGCCGCACACGCATCAAAGCCGCCACTCTGGGTGTGTTTGCACAGATCCACAGTTCCACTTTGCTTTGCTAAGGCCTGCAGCTTACGGGTCATTAACTATAACATCTGGTGAATGCGCACAGACACACACGCGCACGCACACACACACAAAAAAACACACACGCTCACACACAGTTTTCTTTCCAATTGTGTCACACCCTTCCCTTGCACAGCTTTTCTCTCCTCCTCAGCAACAGCATAACATCAGCTACTCTGCCCACACAAAAACACACACACACACACACGCACGTATGCGTAATTTTAACAACAACAACCTCATTCAGGTGCGGCGTTCGTGTGTGAGCGCGTCAGTGTGAGCGTGGCGTCTCTGGCCTGCACCGATGCGCCTCATCTCCTCAGTCAGGCCGGCGGAGGCCGGCGGCCAGGTCCGGAACCCCGGCGCGAGCGTCGGCCATTTCCTGTTCTTTACGGCTCGCGCCGAGAAGTGTGAGGCGAAATTTGTCTCCCGTCTTGTTCCTGACGGGGCGCGGGCCAAGTTCAATAAAGCTCCAGGAGGTGACGGGATGTGGAGAGGACGTCCTATTCCTGCCCCAAACCTCATCCATCCTCGCTCCACTGTGTGCATGTGTGCGTGCGTGTGTGCGTGTGGGTGTTTGTGTGGCTGTTTCCTACCTTGGAAATACGCAAATTGCAGGTAGTCGTAGTGCAGCGGCAGGTAGTTCTCCATGGGCGACAGGCGTCCCGGCCGGGTCGCCAGGTCCCTCACACACTCGTGCTCGCAGTGCAGCACCTGCGTGAAGTGGTCTGCAACGAGAGGACACACACACACACACAAGGAGGGTGAGCAGATGTGTACAGGTGTCTCATCCCCGGGGGACACTGATGTCTGCAGATAAGGATCGGGTCAAGGAGGGGACAGAATCTGAATCTAAGTTGGACCGCTATGAGAGAGGCGTCCATGTTGAAAAGCGTCCCCTCAACCAGACGTCCCTCCTTCCACAGTGGCCACCGGCTCCCATTACTCCTGTTGACATTACAATTACGGATATTTGCGATACTCCTCGGCCCGTGAGCTCAGCTGGGACTGGCCGCGGTCTGGTGCTAATTTAAAGCGCGGCCATTATTACAGGGTGAGGCCACATGTCGGCAGCCATTAAGCGTTTCCTCTTGGCTGAGGACATGTGCACGATTGCACCTCGGGGCTGCACGTCGCGTTAATTTAAAGGCGGCTCGGGTAATTGATGACATCGTTTGTTTGATATAAAGCAGGAGGACGGGGCGCGCGCCCCGGCGGCTGCCAGGAATATGGCGGCTAATGGAAGCTAGGGGGTCGTTAATCCACGTAAAAGACTCTCATTCTTCATTAAGAGGATATCTGAGCTGTGTCCTATTTGGCACGGGTTGGTGGCTCTCAAAGGTGCAAGTTCGGTTTGTGGAGAGCTTGAAGCGCCCCCTAGTGGTAGAGGAGTTGACACTGGAAAACTGTCCACAGTATCAAAACAATACAAATTTTTTTTTCTTCTCTGTTTGCATGGGCATGATTTGTGCATACATTCACGGATTGCACATGAAAATATCTTTGTGTCACTATAGGCACGAGCTGAGGACAAATGTCATCTGCGTGGGTGTGTGTCAGATAGTACACATCTAGAGGAAACATGCGTGTACGTGTGCTACTAAAACTAGGTCCTCCTCCTCTCCTTCCTCTGGAAACTACCAGTATGGCGGTAATAATACCACTATATCTTGGACTAAAATACATATGGATACAATCAGGAAGTAAACAAGATAATCACAGTCTGCGCCGAGACGCTGCTCTGGAAAATAATGGCGTGATTACAGGCCAAACGCAACCTGGACAAGGCTGACGAGCACTTTTTCTGCGCTTCGGGTAAGCGGCTGTTTGCATCGTCTTTGGGACGAAGGCGCGAGTGGAATCAAAGCGCCTCCCTCCCCTCACGGACCGAATTGAGTCCACGTCTGGGCCGTGTGTGCCGTGGCGAACATGCCCCGAGTGCGTGATGCATCCCAGCGATCCGGTTGGTCGGGCTCGTTGTCGTCAGCTGGCCCAACATGAATGCAGCCGCCATATGTGGCCGTAATCGCGTTATGATTAGCAGACGCTGTGATTTGTTACAAACGCCGGCTGCCAGTTTGGCTTGGCAGCACCTGCGTGTTCCAGACGGCCCCGCTAATCGTTAAAGCCTTCCAATCGGCCATCAATCTGCGCGACGGGGCGAGGACACTGAGGAGGGGAAAAGCGAAGTTGCGACTGGGAACAGTGAGAACCTGAAACAGTCCCGAGCTGTAAAGCGACAGCTGTCATCGTATGAAAATCTACCAAATCCCAACACGCACAAGCGTTTGAAGACATGGCTTCACACACTGGCGCTCGGCGAGACGCACAGCTGGCCCCCGTTAGCGCCTGACTGGCACACGTCTCGGTGGAAGCGTTCCCCCCCTGCTTGATCTGGACCTGCGCGATGATTATTACGCTGTTTCTTTTCTAACGCTCTCCTTCAAACACGCGGTCGAGACCCGAGAATGGATCCCACATGTTGAGCGCGAGCGGCGTCTTGTTGGAGCTGTAACCCGCCATGTGTCCCCCTCGTGGGGTTCTAGATGTTTCGCGGGGTCTGCTGAAGCCATCACGCCTCGGCAATAACAAGGGTTGTCCAGAGAAAATAGGAACATGTACGAGAGGCCCTGGGGTAAATTATGATGATGAGGAGCTGTAATCTACATAACAGGCGGTGGTGGGGGTGGAAATTGAGGAAGAGGAGTGCAGGTGCCGTGTAAGAGGGAGTTTTCAGAGTCAGCGTCTGGATAGTTCTGTTGAATATCATATAGAATTAGTGTGTCTGTGAATGTGTTCTATTTCTATTTCAGACCGGTGTGGGAGGCTTCCCCGCCTGGCCTGTGCTAACCTCCCGTAACCCGGAGTTATTTGGTCTGAAAATACCGGGAATATCACCCCTGTCTGTATCATTTCCCTCCCTGCAGGCTTGGATAAGTCAGATGGGCGTGATCTCTCTCCGCACGACTTACTCGGAGGTCCCTTCGTTTGTGTTCCCTGTGTAAAAATCAGAAATCCAATCCGGCACGTGTTTGTTTTCACTGCCGGCACTGCGTTTGTTCGGTTTTTAGATGCGGCCAAATGAATCGGACATGTTTGTTTTTTGAGCTTTTTCAGTCCATCGGATCCGCGAGCCAAAGGACGGTCGTCGCGCACCAAGACAAATAAAAAAAATGGAATTGATCCCGGCGTGTCCGTCTGCCATAAGATACAAATCCTAGCAATCCCGGCAATGCATCTTCCGTGGTACCTGAGAACAGCTCGTGCAGGCTGTAGCGGTACCGGAGGTGGTCGTGGCCCTCGAACCTCTGCGGCCCCTGGCACATGGCCCGACACTCCACGTCCGCCTTGTAGTACTGAACCAGCGCCTCCTCGAAAACCACGATGGCTCCTTCGTAGTCCCCTTTGTCGTACAAGGCGACGGCCTGTGTGAAGGAGCGCTGCGGGAGGACGAAGAGATGCAGGTGAGGGACGAGACGCTGAAAGAGGACCCAAACCCCCATCTGAAGAACCCAGACCTCGCCGTGCTTACCTGGTGAGGCCGAGCCTCCCGGTCCACCAGGTGCTCCTCCAGGACTCCCTGCTGGCCCTTGTACTGCTCCAGGTTCTGGCCCATCTCCACATGTTCTGGGTTGGCCTGGAAGTAGGTGTGAGCCGCCGCCGCTGCTTTGTCGGTCTGGTTCAGCTGCAAACGAACACACAAGAGGAAGGATTTGAGGCTCACAGAGGACAAGAACGTCGGGGTAGCACGGGTCTGGAGGTCACATGAAGTGGACAAAACCAATTAGCACTTCTCGGTCAGGAAGCTCCCTCTAGACTACTTTAGAAAATACGAATAATGAAAAATCATTGGCGTTAGCGGTGACGTGAGACGGCTTGGAGCGTTTTGGGGAAGATAAGCCCCGGGGCCGCACCGTTTAGCACGGACAGCTTTATTAATATCCGAGACATTGGACCCAGACAGCGATTCCTGATCCAGATTAGGCAAATCTGTGTTTCCTGGGTCAGGACAAAGTGGGTTGAGCGCATCCGCCTGAAGTACATCCAGGCTGGAAAACCAGCAAGGTTTCATCACACCCTAAAAACTCCATAACCCTCCACGCCCCGCAAACACACACACACACACAGACACACACTCCCCTGCCCAAGGGGAGGATTGGGTGCACTTTGTCAGGCCAGAAAAGGCCTGTGCCAAATAGGGGGAAATTCAAAGCAAAGCAGACTCGAATGTGGTGAACTCCCCAACATCTGACCTTCACGAACACAGCTACATTTTCCCAATCCTAAGGACGCTGTAAAATCTACCACGTGTCTGAGAACTGATCAGGTATTCATGCTGAATCATGTCAATTCCACTGGCAATAACTCAGCCCGTTGGCGATTTAGCATCGAGACTGTCGGCGCCCGTGTCCTCCCTTCTGGGACACTTATCATCTCGGCCAAGACGGCAGATTAACTGCAGGCACACGGAGCACGCTAGCTTCTTGGATATTAGACGAATCAAAAACAATTATTGCAGAAATCTCATCCCGTTGCTGAGAGATGGCGATGTAAACAGAGGAGAGCAGACGCTATTTGGCAAAAAGAGTCTGGCAGGAGCGCCGCGCAAGACAAACAGAGGTTCGTGGGGAGTGTTGCGATTGTGTGCGCACGTCAAATGATTTCATTATTTATTTGAAGGAAGGCAGCAGCTGTTGTTTCTTGGTTTTGGCACCTGGCGGAGTGAAGAGTGAACCCGCTCAGGGAGAACAAAACAAGAAGGTTACAAGGTTATGCTAATTCCATATGGCCGCTGGGGTTCGTGCTAACATACGGTGTCAACAGGGGAATGCTTTACAAAGTCTTGATAGAAGAAAGAGTTATCTAAAGAGTTTCCAGTGCGAGCGTCCATCCACAGCTTTGATGAACGGTGGAGAGAAAGCTGGAGGGCGGCGAGGAGGCCTCGACACAGATGTTTGGAGTACAAAGCGGCCGCACGAAGGCCCCTAGTTGTGGTGACATAAAAGAGGATATCACCCCTACTCCAAAGCCTCCATGACAGCTTATCTCACCCCGCCCCCGGCCTCAAAGTGGCTTGCGTACTTCTAACGTTATCTCCTCCACAACTAGCATCGTCGCTCAGCTCGCCTGGCGACAGAAATGAACCCCCAGAAAGGGACACAGGCCGTAGCCTCCAAGCTGTCGAAGCCTTACAGATCGCTAAGTAGTAACATTATTTATCTCCTTATCCGCTACAAATTATTTTTCCGACCGGCCACGGATAAGATCCCAGTGTCCCAACAAGTCGACTCCCCGTCAGATGAGATCCTAATCACAAGTCGAGCCCAGACTTGAGGAGCTGCGCCGCTGAGAAGCTTCCAAGAAAACACAACCCCAAGTATCATCGTCCAACACAGATTTCTGTCCTCCGTTCAACATTATTAGCGAATCTGACATGAAAACAGGATCTGCTCCAGATAAACGCCAGCAGGTCGAATCAGAGGCGAGGGAGACAATGATGGGAACATTCCTCTCTCATGGAGAGCTGAACCTCTCCTGCTGTATCTTTAGCTCAGACACTTCAAACAAGACATTTGACTCCGTTTGTTTAAGTCGGTCAGCAGTCTGACAGGTGCAAACGTAAAGCAGGGCCAGCGCTTCATAGCCTCTCTGACAGTTGAGAAGGTCAGTCTGGCCCCGCTGCCAAACCAAAACTGGCTCGCAGTCTGGCGGCACACTCGGCCCTCTGTCTGGCCGCTCGGCACTCATCTGTGTTTGCGGGGAAGTCATTTATTAGAACAATAAAATGTGGTTGGAGTGTGTAGTCTGCAAAGTGCAGAAAAGGTCTGGGAGCGGGACGGCCATTGTGGCGCACAGCTGAGGAGATAAAGCCGGTAAGCTGCAACAACAGAGCCGTTTGTGTTTCCGAGACAGGGGGGACAAAGCTTAGGAAAAAGTACTCAGAGTACACATACTGAGCTCCGACAGAAGAAGCTGAACTCCCCAAACCCCAACCCCTCCTCTCTCCACACACAAACAGCCCTCAAAGCCTCATTTGCCGATACGCTCGGGTCCCCGGACGCTTTCATGTGGCGGCGGGAGGGCGAAAGACTCGGAAGAGGAAAGCTGGACGGGGTCACGCTTGGCTGGCCATGAAAAGCCAGAGAGAGCGAGGTAATGTTGAGTGCATTCCTGCACAGATCACCTGGCGGGAGGCACTGAGGAGCCTCACATGATGAAGTGACAAGGAGAGAGAGGGAGGGAGAGAGAGAGAGGGAAGGGGGGAGCGACAATGTTGCACGATTGAGGAGTTTGAGGCTCGTGGGTGGCGAATGCTGCACATTCCTGCCTGCTGAGTTGGATAACGAACGACTTGACAGTTTAATAAAGGTGCTAAAATTGAATCGAAATCAAAAAGACTGGAATCTTTCAAGATGCAACGCGGTGTTTGGCTATAAAGTTAAATTGCTGCATACATCACAGCGAGGAGACCAGGAGATCCTAAGTATTCCCTGTCTGACAGAAGCCTCGAGGGGTTTGAGGCGAGCCAGGGTTTCTCTCCGCTCTTACACTCTTCAAAACCCAGATAATCACCCACAGACAAACATGCCATAACAAGCGTTACGTTCATAATGGTTAAAAGCGGCAAGCCAATACCTGTCAGATGCCAGGCGACTCAGTAAGAAACATAAATACAGAGAATCGCAGCAGAGGCAGACAGAATAAAGGAAATTCAACACCTCCATCATCAGTGAAATGACTCGAACTAATCACGTGCGGCCCAACACTAACAATGGAGACAGGAAGTTGGACAGCCGACGTCTCCTTTACAAACTCGGGAGAAAGTTGTTGGCGTCCCCGGGTTGTCTAATCATTCCGCGGTGCAGGGAAAGAGGGAGGGAGGAGGGCGAGCCGCTCTCCTCCTCCTCCTGCTCTCTCCGTCACCTCGGCCGCCGCAGACGGCCCGGTTCCGAGGGTCCAATGAGGATGGGGGAAGGGGGGACTGCCCCAGTTTGCAGGACCGGCACAAACACAGCTGCAGCCGGGCTGCTGCCAGGAGCTTTCGTCCCTAGGCCGGGGCTACGCGAGCACGAAGACGCCCCGGACGTCTCCGCTGACTTTTGAGAGACATGCTTTTAAAGACATAGATCTGAACGCGTTCCCTCGCTCTCCGAGGGTCTAATCCAGAGGTAAGGCGATGGCGTTGCTACAAAGGAATTTACGAGTACCATGTATACTGATCGTAAACACCTTCATGAAATGTTCTCCAGGAGTTTTCCAGTGGAGCGATGATGTCAGAGGAGAAACAGCATATCTACAGTAGGTGTGTGTATGTCTGTGAATGACTCACTGATACTGACTCACTCGGGGCTGTTAATAGATTTATGGCCATTCTTCTCCAAGCACCTGAGATTGTGAGCACAAGGGAACCGAGAAAATCAAGACCCACAGAGAACCGACAGGAGTGTGCGTTACAATGTTGCACCACAGCCGCAAATGATTATCGAATCGCACAAAGTGACGAGCCGAGACGGCCCAGGGAGGAGACATCAGTTAATACGGAAATGATGGCGACCAGCACAATCCAGCGTGGCGAGATACGGGCCAAATTCCTCCCCTGGTCATGAATGCCTTCTCTTTGTGGGCCACATAGTTTGAAGACAAACATGTACTGCTGCTGAGAGGCAAACCGTGCCACCAGGCTCACCGCCGTCCTTTGGAGTACGTGTGAAATCAATCGGATCAGGACTTTACACGGCTGTCGTGCCATTATTGGGACACCGTGAGCTAGTACGCAGCAGCTTCCGGGACGGCCGCGTCTCGATAAATCACCTCCTGCAGACGCACACATCCGCTGCAAAATTGTCACCTTTGGACAAACACTTCTTGTCCCCCCGCGCCGCCTCGTTCTTTTTCCGCCTCTGGCGTGGGTTTCAAAGACACACCTGTAGGGGTCAATGACTGCCGCTCAGTGAGAGTCTGGTTCTTTAAAGGGCACCTTGTGCAGAGGCATCGCTGGCCCGACATGCCGAGGAAACTTCTCTTCATGTGGGCACGGAGCCGCTGCCAAGTCAAATGTCGTATTTGCATGTTTTTCTCCTCTGGGGCCTGCTGCCTCGTTCGCGTGGACGTAAATAGGCCGGCGGAGGCGTGGAGATGTTGGGAAGGTGGAGAAGCAGCAGCTGCTCGGGGTGTTTGTTGGCCGCCAACATGAAGACGTTGATGTCTGTCAAGTTATTATTTGTGCAGTGACAATACAGATGTGTGAGTGGTCCAATCGGTCTTCATAACTGCTCATCTAAATGCTGGGATTGGCGTGTAGAGTATCAACAATTCTCTCAGTCCTCTCTGAACTTCTGGCGACGGCAAGACAGCACTTGGAGCGGACTACAGGAAAAATGAAAATATCGGAGGCAAATGTCCAACTGATTCCGAGCAAAGGGAGCCAAGCGATCACTGACTGGTTCCTATCGCTACTCTGTCAAAACAATATTGAAATATTCACGCAGAAATCAGATATCCATAGGTTCCCAGCAGCTGCGGCAGCTTGAGTTGTGAGGCGCATGGCCTCCCTGAATAAGTGCATCATAAGATCTCCCAGTGAACCGACATTAATCTGGATCATGTGCATCCCAGTGAGGTTGTTTTGAAGATTACACTGCCTGCTCGGTAACTGCCCGACAAGGAAGCAGCTCCTCCTTAGGCTAGCCGCGTGGGGAAGGGACGACGACAACAATGACACACTCATCCGTTAGCTGGAGGACCGCTAAGCTGGTCTGTTTACACATCAACATGTAGCTGATACGTGGATGCTGCAGCCAGAAAAAAAAAATGCCTAGGATCTCCGGTGTAAACTAGTTTCCAGCTTAACTTTGGCTTGTAAACCTCTGGCAACGTGATGGTGGAAACAAAATAAAGTGCGTCCTGGCACCACACTGCGTACCCTCATCTGCAATAAAACTACCGATGGCAACGGTGTAAACCTGAGCAAATAACTCGCTAAAAGCAGGACTTCACAAACACGAGCGGCTTGTTTAAAATGGAACATTCGGCCATCTGGACGCACCCAAACAATTTCTACCCAGCCGTGCCTCAAATGGGAGGACTATTCTCTGGACCAAAACCAATGACAAGATTGTGTCATCTCCATAATATTTGCATGACGACTTGTAGATGTAAACACATATTCTGCAGCAGGTGTTGATCCTCCGTCGTGAGCACACGCCAGCCAAAGGCAAATCGAGCTTGAAAGTCGAGAACATAAAAGGCGCAACAAGATACAGCTCAGACACAACAACAGCGTGATAAGAGCTGAAACTTATGAGAGCCCGTGTTTGTGTCTATCAGCTGATCTGCAGAGCTCCTCATCAGCAAGGCATTCAACACGAGGACAACAGGAAGAAGCCAGGCAGTTGCCAGTTAAATCCTTGAACTCCACTAAGGGGTCGAACGTCAGAGAGACTGTGAACCCCAAAAATGCTCCAGAGATGCAATCCGCTGGTCCGCAAAACCAATGGTGAATCAGCTGTAAACACACACAGGTACACACTTACATATGAACACGCTCACAGGCTGCGTCATAAGCTTTGGCGCTAACAGTTGGCCAAAGGAAGCTCACGGTCCCCCCATGGGTCTCTTGCCTGAATCCGTTCCACTCTGGATCACATTGAAAGCATTGCGGCAAACTCATTTATGGCCGATTCAGGGAAGATTAAGGAATTCTGAGAAGCCAGGATTGTCTGGTCTGTTTTCGTTTCAGTAGCTGCCTCTTAATGGACTCTTGTTCTTGGAGATAATGCCTTCCCCTCCAGGAAAGAGAACGGAACAAAAAATAATCTGCACGGAACCCCGACTACTCCCACAGGTACATAAATAGGTACAATTTCCACACGACACCGGCAAATATCCGAACCTGTCTCCTCCATCGTGGCCCCTTAAATCAGCCTTTTCATTTCCATTTGCCAACTGTACACATCGGCCACATAACATGAGTATTGTGCAGCGGAACGTGTGAATATGCCGCTTGACGATCTTTGCCGGAGTGACTAAATGGAGCAGACGTGGGTTTGTTTTCGCTCTGCTTCTAAACCAAACAGCACTTTTAACACAAGGCCTGGACTCGATGTGAGGAAACAAGCCATCCAGTCAAAGTGTACATTACGCCTGAAGCGGCCAGCACCTGTAGCGCACCGTGTGTGGAGGAGGGGGAGGGGGGACCTCCTGTGTGTGAGGAGGGAGGCGTAGGGGGGGTTGGCTGCTGCTGGTGATGTAATGGGTAGAGGTTGGGGGAAGTCTGGTCGACATGGATGTGGCCCCTCCCCAGCTCTGGTTCCCTCTCATCTGTTGGTTCCCGCTGACAGCTCTGCACACTGGCCTCTTTCTGCCTGTCCTCGCCCCACCCTGGGCCAAAGCGTGTTCCTCCTATAAGGTCATGTCGAAGGAATGCTCGGAGCCGAAAAAAAAAAATACTGTCACTGCTAGAAGAGCCTCTTTCATTAGGGCACGGGCCCACGTGCAAACACCACCGGCTTTAAAAGCAAAGCCTGCCCGTGTCCAGCACCCGTCCCTCATCTGTTACCCCCAAGTCCTGGCAGGTACATGGCACGGCGTGAACCGAAAAGAAAACAGAAAGTGGAATAATAAAGCTGCTGTGCAGGAGCCAGGGTCGGCCTGATTGGACTTCCGACAGGGCTTGGATTGGTCGAGCTGTGTGGTCCCCAACTGCTGGCTTTGATCTGGACGGAAAGCAGCGGACACACTCGATCACGGTAGCTAAAACAGGTAGCGAGGCCCGCAGAGGACCTCATTCCTGCATTTATTTAGCTGTTGTACCGCAGTTCCGGCATATCACAGGCTACCGAGACCAAGAGGACTCGCGTAGAGGTACTAGTTTGTACATCTGGGGCTCCGCTATCACCTGACATGGCAGGGAAATGGCTGCCGCTTGATATCCTTTCGGCCTGCACTGACAACCCGGCTGAGGCCTCGTGGGAGTTCACGCTAAGAGGCTACACGACCCCTTTTCTCCGCAGTACCCCTTCGACCCCCCACAGCCCCAGGCCATCCGACACCACGTCAGCTACTGTATCCTCCTTCGACCGTCACGCACTTTTCCCATGTCTGCCGCCGCTTCCTGGGCAGGTTCGGCGCACACAAGGCCAGCTTTGTGCGGCAACCTCAAAAACACAAGGTGGGTAGCGTTTGGAGTATTGCAGACAGGGTGGAAAATCACCTCTAATGTCTTCCTCCTCCTCCCCCGCTGCCCTCGCGCGCTCCTCCCGACGCCTCGGTCACGTTCCCTCCTTCTCAAAATACAGTAACACACTCTTTTCTCTGTGGGACTTCTAAAAACAGGCCTGACGTCTTTTTTTAACCCGGCCCGTTGCGAACACCGCCACTTTCCACTCACATAAAGGTGTCTTTTTCTACGCTGCAGGGAAAACCAAAAAAAGCCACTGCAGCCGGAGGTTTCAGACGCGGCTCACAGTTGCGTTTTGTCTCCTGTCGGCTCGCCTTTTTTGATCGGGGGCGTGATGTTTGTCCTGAGGGTCGGGCGGAGAGGTAAACTGAGGTCTGCACATAGAATCGCAGCACAGATTCTAAACACCTGGCCTCCTCTGCTTCTTACCCCTCTTCTTCTTCTTCTTGGCAGCCTCTGCTATGTGAGCACTGACAAAAGAAAGACAGACGTAACCCTTCAGGACATGACACGAGACAGGACAAAAACATGTCCGACATCCTGTAGATGCCTTACTCCATTTCCAGTCTAATTGAAGGGGTTGTTTCGTCTTGAGGGATGTTGTGAGGAGAGAAACATTTGAAGGAGACATTTATGAGCGAAGGACTCAGACAGCAGAGTCAAAGGTGACACGAACATCACCTCATCCAGACTTTCCACTCACCCCAACTAGACGTCTACAGCAAAGCCTCACCCTGCCTCGGAATATGGTTATACATGGTACAACTAGAGTTGAACTATGACATACATCTTTGCGTATGCTTAACAGCAGATAACCAAGACAAAATATTCAGCAGACTGATGTTAAGTCTCATCTTCCACATTCAGTAGTACCTTGACATACAAGCAACACAACATAGGAGTTTTTTGAGATACAAGCCATCACTCTGGCTATATTTGTGTTTGGGATACGAGTGGAAATCCGAGTCTCAAGTCCTCTTCAGGACATCACCACTAGTTGGCGCACGGGTACGCACTATCTACGACGGGTTGCACTATCTATGACGACTTGGAGGTACAAGAAACAGAAGGTTCAGCATTGGAAGAATCATTCAAGGCTCGTCATGGGTGATTTGAGAAATTTAAGGAGAGAACCAACATCCACTCGGTATGTTTTGGTTGCAGGGATTGAAGAAGGTCATGTTTACAAGTGTTTAGATTGGGTCAAACCCAACTTTTCTGTAAAAAAATGTCTAGAATGGATTACAATTATTATAGTTTTCTTAAACTTCAAAACCCCTTTTAAGATACCAGCACACTGACTAACCATCTCAGTCATGGAATGAATTAAACTCTTATCTCAAGGTACTACCGTAATTTCAAAGGGTAGTTTTCCATAGATACTTCAATGGTGCTATTATACAGTAGCCAAGAAAAGGTGGCGTCAACATGCTCTTCAGAGTGTTTTATCCCAGTGTAGACAAAACACTTTGTTCACACACACACAAAACAGCAACTAAGTGCAGCACTGGCATGCAAGCACGAGTGCAAATGTACTGTAGGTCTCAGCAGACAATGGCTGCATTCATCCAGTCGCTCGGCTATCCGCCTGGCCCACCTCCACACACCCCAGAGAACCCTTAAATACATTTGCTCACGTTGAGAGCGACCAGGCTTTGGAAAACAAAGAGGCTTGAATGCATCAGCGCCCGCGATTCATCCGTGCGATTTCCGCGGCCTGAAACCGATGAGTGACGCTAAGATGGTTGAGATCGTTGAGCTGGTTACCAGATTCCTGCACGGGCTGCTGCTGGAACGGGCAGACGTTCAGAGAGCAGCGGAGGCCGAGCGAAAGAGATGTTAAACAGTCCAAACGACGGTCCTTACGTAAACCGTTCCTTCATCTGTCACAGAGGAATGTCGAGCAGCTGATGAGTGAGTCAGCTGCCAGGGCAGAAACATCTTTAGCTGATAAGTGTCAGAAAATTGTACCCCGACCCCCACACACCCCCATCAGGAGTACGAAAAGGGCAAGTGCCCCGAAGGAGTGTTTCCTGCCACAGACTTCAAACGTGGTCGCTGATGAGGTAATGCATCCACCTCGGAGGAGGACCGGCCAGCTTGAGCGTTGCCTCATCACGCACTCGGCCCATCAATCAAAGGGAAAACTCCCCCAAGGCTGACTTAGGACAATAACGATTGAGAGGTCAAGAAATGGTCAGCAAATTGGGAGAGCACCTCCTGATGTGCATACTTTGCAGATGATCTAACGAAGAAGAGTCTGTGCCTCCATTAGACTCATGAGGGGGTGGGGTGTGTGAGAGGAGGCTCAGGCCGCCATGACGAACATCTCAAGACCTATTTTTGAGCGAAAAGGGCCTCTCTGCCTTTCATCCGTCCTCAATATCCGAGGTGCCTGGGCAACAGAGCAACAGGTTTGCCATCTTTTTCCTTCCTAAGTCGTGAATCTTTCACCTCATCCGTTTGCTTTAGCGGAGACAGAGTGCAGCTCCCCTGCAGAGACCACCATCTGAGACGAGGGATGCTCCCCTCGGGCGTCGACGGGACAGAGTGCCTCCATGGGAGGGCGGAGAACAACCGGGAGGCGAGGGAGGAACAGCGTTCCAGCTCAGCCGTCTAAACACTCGGCAGGAGGTAAGACATGAATGCCAGTTATTCAGAACTTGCAATAAGCGGGAAGAGGAGGAGGAGGGAGAGTCCAGGGGGCTACACTCTGGAGGGCGTATGATTGTTTCTACTCCATTCTCTCTTTTCCGACAACAAAATACACAAAGGTTGTTGTTTTATTCCATCTATAATTAATGTCACCGACCCCGGAGGAAGCGGCCCAACTCCAGCTGAGAGGTTGTTAATATTACTGAGCAAACAGAGCAAAATGAACCCAAACTGCAGCTGACATCTCCCTCCGTCACAGATGAGGGGGAGCTGAACGGTCTCATTTTGCGCAAGAAGCGCATTGAGAAACTCGTTTTCGGTGGCTAATAAATCCAAATGTGATAAATAGATCCAGACAAATCACGAAATCTGTAACGCAGACGTGTTGGAGCCGCGAACGTGGACTGGAAATTCTTTACATAGCTGGAAACACAGTTGACGAGGGAAAAATGGGCTGAAGGGGGCCAAGAATAAAGCCAAATGCATTCGTATGCATAAGCGTGCACATGCACACACACATGCAAGCACACACACAAACACACACACACATTATCTGCTGGCAGACTTGGGCAAATGGTGGACCTACGTGACAGCAACAGTAACTCAGATTTACACTAAGTGTGTATTTTACAGCGTGTCAGAAACATTCCGCTCACACACTGAGTTTGCAGTTTATTAAGTCCACCTGAAAACAATCCCGTGGAAACTAATACTTCAGTAAATCTTGTTCTTGGGAAGTTGACCATGTTATGTTTTTGTTGATGATTTAACTCCCCTACTCAAATTGAGTGTGAGCACGTAAAGTTTCCTTTTACACCCACACACCCACACACTCTCTCTCTCTCTCTCTCTCTCTCTCTCTCTGGGCCGACCTAGCTTCCCTCTGCTCCACGCCGTGGAGTCAAGGGGTCGACGCCTTGCTACATTTTATCTGGACTTTTACAGGTGGTTGCTTTGAGTGTGAGCGTGTGGACACGCGTGTGTGACAACGTTCCACCCCACACACACACACACACACACACACACACACACACACACACACACACACACACACACACACACACACACACACACGCACATCTCAACTGCTAAAGCTGCCCAGGGTGCAACCCAATGTTTAAACTAGCATCACATATATTGT
>OMPJ01016744.1:17713-29233 GCA_900312935.1 Carapus acus
GATATTTATGCGCCTGGCGTCTCGAGTAAAGTCGGTTCAGTGTGGTCCTGTGGTAAATTTGTCTGGGTTTGTTGCCACTTGCTTATCATTTGTCTTCAGAGTCAAATTTTTTGGGTTTGGAGGAGTTTTTTATTCTTTTTTTTTTTCTTGCCGAGAGGCTCTGGTGTAAACAAAGTGACGCTTAGCAGCTGGCTTGTTTATAACAACCTGGGGCAACTGTCAAGGCTGAAACGCCATTATGGCGGAAACTGGAGTTGCTACTCATCATCGGACCAAGCCGGGCCGGGCCAGGCTGGACGGGATGGGATCCCTCTCCGAAGCAGAATCGCTCCTCTACATGACACGCAATCAGTGTGAGACACTCTGTGTTGCTTACAAGGAATGTCAGAGGTTACTTGAAACCACCCGCGGCCTGGAGAAAGCAACACACACACACAAAAAAAAAAGGGTCTTGACAGGAAGTGAAAAAGGGCTTGAACTTCTTTTGTAAACACAACTCGGGCCTGTTCCGGCTGTCGCATTGCACAAATCGAGCATTCTTGACGCACAGCAGGCAGGATGGAATTCAAACTAACAGCCCTCTGCAATACCCACCACACACACACACACACACCCTCACATACACACAGATCCCATGACACAGTTCACCAGAAATCCCCTCTGAGATCCTATTAGAGCTACAAACAGCCACTCAACGCGCACCAGTGAGTGGGTGTGTTTTGCTTTTCAGCCTTGTGTGTGTGTGTGTGCGTGCGCGCACAAGTGTGCCACAAGTCTGCAATGTGTCATATTCTGCAACAGATGTTTCACCCCTCAATAAAACCCGAACGATGAGTTGCAGCCTTGTTTGCGATTGGCAGAGACATGGTCCCTGAGCGCGGGGTCACCGCCTGTCCTGCCTCATTCCATCTGCAATACTCATGCCAACGGGGGGGACTTGGCGCCCCCTCGGCCGCCGCCTTTGATTGGACCGGACGGGCAGGGCGAAGGGCAGAGGTTACGAGCGGGCGTGCGTGCGAGTGTGCGAGCCCCGGGCCTCTGACCGAGCAGTGTAAAGGACAAGAAACCAGCGTGCTTCTTTTCTTTTTTTTCTTTTTTTGGGCAGAGGAGCCCCAAGAAACTCGAATCAATCACACCCAGAATGATGGATGGGTGGTGCACCGCGGAGATAACAACAGTCGTGACCTGTCAGCGGCTCTGCTCCAAACTTATCAATCAGCTCACAGACACTAAAGCACGCTAATGATTCAACATCTGCGGGGGAACCGTATCCAAATTTTACTGCGCAGCACTAACAGCATTACTGTGGATACGTTTCGCTGAATGTGGACGGAGCGGAGGTGTTGAGTTTCAGATGTTTGTGGAGCCCTCGCCGCGTCAGAGCTACAGGAGCCCGGCAATGGCCGCGGCATAGTGGAAAACACAGTGAAAGCTTTTGATCGACGCTCCTGACTTGGATGTTTGGAGCACAAAGAGCTGATGAAGCCACAAGCCTCACCGAGTCCAAATGAGTGGTGACATTGCCGCGCTGTTTCAGAGGAGAGGGGCGTGCCGACAGTGGGAGGGCCCGCTAGCATCGTCGGGCCCGCTCTGTGGTCCCTGTACGACATCACAACAGTAATTTCTGCAAAGCCGCCGGCTCGACTCAGATCCTGCGACCTGGGAGTCATCTGCCAAACACATGAGGCTTGCGCAGCTTTGTTTCAGTAAAAGACAGTCTGAGGAAATTATCTGAAAGCGGCATCGGCAATGGAGCACAGTTAAGATCTTACCCGGAATGAAAGCACTCCGCAGTCAATCCATGAAATGGAACTCGCCGCGGTACTAATTCCTCGCAATCCTAAATTCAAACCTGGCAATAATACGCTCCATGTGTTTCTCCTCGGGGGCTGTACACACTATTCTAGCCGGGATTTCCATCCTTCATTACGAAAAGCTGTTTCCACTTTGCAACCAGCCGCCATTGTTCTTTGTTGCAGGGGCAACCCCTTGCCACCGCGGCGGGCGAGGCATGGAGTGGTGGGAGAGGACGACTGGCAGAGCGGAAGAAGGGCTCGCTGGGAGGAGAGCAGACCAAAACAGAAGGTTTGCAACCCTTTCCAAATGAGAGAGAAGCAGGACCTGTCATGAAGAAGCTGAGCCCCAACTAGCTGCTGTGATAAGCGGCGTGATGTTTCACAGGAGGACGAGCCGCCCCACATATGGCCGCCCTGTTTACTGTCTCACACCGGCCGTTTTTGCAGCAGATCCCATCAAAACAGTGCGTTTCCTCTGGCAGGAACTCTGTGGGACCCGGATTGGAGCCTCATCGCGACAAATGTCAACGTCGTTGGGTAAACAGAGTGTCAAAGGCGGGGCCAAATGTTGTAGCGTGAATTAGGACCGAGCTACGAAACGCCTCCTGTTGAGGTCACTACACCCTGAAAATATGTTGTGGAGTCCAAAATATCCAAACATACACACACAACTATGTAAATAATGTGTGATAAATTCTCATGAACAACTTTGTTAATGCACAGCAGCAACAACACGGCCGTTCCGCCTCCTTACGGGCGAGGAATGTTCTTGGCAGCGTGACACAAAGTAGCTCCACTGCGAGAGCGGTAGCCAGCGTTCCCTTTGCCAAGATAATCTGCTCATTATCAAGTTCAGTGGTCATTTTATTTTTAAAAAAATGTGACAGTGGAATGCGCAAATCAAACCGAGTCCTTGCGCAGACCAGTGCTGCGTAATGAGCGGGGAGGGGAGGCAGATATTCAACACCAACACGCCGCCTGCAAGCTGTCAACTCGGGCTGATATCGGACCGAGTTGACAGGAGCGTAGGAAAACAACCTCAGCGGTTGGCAGCCATGGCAGCCTTGGGAAGCGATCGCTGTCCGTTTGGACCGAGTGTTTCCGTGTCGTCTCTTTGTACCGCGGTGACTGACAGCGCCTGATAACACAACACCCTCCCAGAAACACTTAACACACAGATAACCATCAGCACCTGGCAATGGTTTCTCCGCCGAGCAAGCGCTAAGATCATCTCACACACAAACTCCACTGTAGGACGGAGCGCGGGCCTCTGCGAAGGTCAGAGGAGCTTCAGCTACATCGGTGTGATGCTCAGGGTCGAGATTTGTTTCAAAAGTGTGCGTGCTGGAGTGTATCGCCCATCAATGAACGCCACCCACGACGTCTAACATGCGCGTGTGTGTGTGTGCAGCTCGTGAGTCTAATTCTTTGAGGAGAGCAGCCGATGGTGGAGGACGTGGACACACTCTGTTGTCCAGGTGCAAGCGATGGGATGTTGTTGATGCGTTCCTCACTGGCTGAGGAATGAAACACCCTCAAGTAGCGACGAATTCCTGTGTCCGCGATTCAAAGTTTACTCGGACGACGAGAGGAGCCGAGCCAGGCGAGAGCGCTCACTAAATCTTCTTCTAGTCCCCTTGAGTGTCTCCAAGTCCCAGATGGGCAGACACTGTAGAGCTGGACACCATCCTGGTCTGCTCTTGGCAGAGGCCACACAGAAGAATTCAGCAGCCACCATAGAACATGCCCACAGTGTGAAAACACATTAACGTCCTACTTTTCTCCGAAAACACTGAACGCTTAGACCAGAGCGGTTCCGTCTCTCTCTGTCAGCGCCTTTGTCGGGACACAAATCCAGCTGGCACCGTGGAGACAGCGCTACCGACTGTCCCACCACAAGACGGGAGTATTTTGAGTCATCTGTTGGATGGATGTCACGTGTGACCGCGCCACAGAGGTGAGCAGCGGAAAAGGTCTGCAGGTTCCGCTGTGGGGGTTCAGGAAGTGGCTTGGCATGGACGGGCTAACGGGAGGTCTGAAATTAGACATCTGCGCGTTCTAAGAAAAGGTCTGCTTCTTATTTTTGAGAAATCCTTGATATGACAGGCAGAGCGCGGTCAAGAGAAGCCTCACGATGTCTGACTTTGCGCCGCAAACACATCTGTCCCGAGGGAGGTAGGATGAAGTAATCTATCCGAAGTGAGAGAGGGCAGGACCAGAACCAGCTCGGGGATGATAAACTGCAACAAAATATCCACCAGCGCCCGCTCAAAGTTAAAAATATGAAACCTCAGCCTTATGATAGGCGTCAGGACCTCGTTAAAAAAAACAAGAACACATAATCAGAGATCAACTCTGCCATGTTTTGAATTAGCTCCAAAGACAAACATAGCGTTTTTATTGTCAGTGACAGCGAGCTCGTTATTCTGCCGAGTTAAATACACTGAAACACATGGTGCAAAAGAAAAACGAGAGTTTGACAGCTTATTACTTATAAAATTACTCTGAAAACACAGTATAAGCTACAGAAACAGCTCGGCTCAGCTGTGAAAATGCGTTTCTCCCTCATAGGGATTAATTAGTAAATTCCAGATATCTTTGTCCGCTCTCTGCCAAACCTGATCTTACTCCCCGCTGAGATCTCTGCGCCTCGTTCCCGACAAAATCTCACAAACGAGCGTGTGGGAGCCTTCCCAAGTCCTCGTCATTTGCGGCCTCTGGCCAAGGTTTCATCTGAACTCTGCTACGTTTGGGAGCGCCGCCGCCCGAGGAGCATTAATGAAAGAGAAGTCACGGAGTGACACGCTCGCCGTGGGCTGGGGGAGGCCAGAGATCACCCCGCCTACTTTAACACGGAGTCCTCAGGGGGGAACGACCGCTGGCTCTGTCCGCCTCCATCGCCTCATCTCCACAACGCGCTCTGATGTTCACCGTGTACTTTATGGCCTTTGTGTGTGTCACTGGCTTTCATTAATCAGACCAAACGTCTGCGGGCGTGCGGGAATTTACGGCCAGTTAAACTCTGATTGTTTTCTCTGCGTTCCACCCCCTCCATCAAGAAGTCTCCCCTGCTTCCCGAAGGCTCTAGAACCGACCGTGAGGTCACGCAACCGCCAGTGGCCGACCAATAACCATCTGGACGCAGGGGTTAGCAGCTGGACAAGAGCAGGACCGGTCCGTCCACAGATGACAGCTAAGGACACAGCTGACAACGGGCCAGGACGAGATTTACGATATGACTATAGAGGGACGTTGGACAAACATTAAACCAGTGCGTGGAAGTGCAACGCAACGCTGTGGAACCAGATGTGCGGGGGAGTGAACGCTCAGTGGCAACAAATATTATTTTCTCCTCTCTTCCATATTCTGGAGGTCCAAGATCTAGTCCCGCTCCAGAGCAAAAAGACTTTGTGGTTTGCGCTCCTGTAAAAACAAACCCCGGCGAATTTTCAAATACTCGCATGATTTACGACCCTCACCTAACGCAAACACCGAGCGCCGATTATTCCTGCTGCGGTGCGGCAGCTCGGCGGTAAAGCTCCTCCGCTGGTTTACTGCTGAATCATTCGGTCGCCTCCGAACTAGGACGGTCTAAAAAAGGGCTGCGTGTTTATTCCAGCACGTGTTCAGCGGTTTCCCCCACTGGGATGAATCAAGTATTTCTGATTCCATGCTGAACAATTCCATCACCGTCGCACATAACCAATAAAAACTGGACATTTTCTCCACTCCTCATGATTTCTGAGTTTACGAAGGGGAGTCAAGATTGTACTGATTCACCTTCTGAAAACCTGTTTCCCTTTTTCCACTCGGGAGGAATCAGTCCGACAGCTGCAACAGAGGAGGAGAAACAGGAGAGTGATCTCCGTTTGGCATGATAGCATGATAGCATGATAGCGCTCTCCCCCCCCTTTCTGGAATCTACCCGTAAAAGAGGCTGACGCTGGGAATCTAGAACCTGTTAAAGCGCCACGGTACGCACAGCATTTAATGTGGTTTGGCCGTCCAAAATAAAGCATCAAAGGGAGAAAACAGGGAGCGGAGGAGGCAAATCCGTCTTCTGAGTCTCAGCTCAGATAACAGGACATCCCGGGGGGGTTGGGGAGGAAATCCCCAGCAATGTGGAGGAGAAAAACACCAGCAGACCTCTGGAAACAAAGAGTCCGAGTCCTGAGTGCCGCTACGGCTGTTGCAGCTTCCCCACAAGTGAGATTTCACACAGGCATCGAATCTAGAAACTGCTTGCGAATATCGCTGAGCTATCGCTGACCCTCATTTGCGGTGTGTGTGAGTGTGTGTGGGCGGAGGGACTGGGGGTAGGGTGGGGTGAGGAGGAGGGATAGCTGCTGATATGCTTCTCACAGACTCCCCGAGCGGGGGCTGACCTCATTTCCTCCCGGCTCACAGATGAATCCCGCTGAGGCCCCCGCGAGACGCGACCCGGCCGTAGCCTCGCTCAGCTCGTCTTCCTGCCTCCGTCCGCCCCGGGGACGCTGGTGTGACACTGCGTCCCACCGGCCCGGCCCGGCCCGGCCTCCTGCTGCCGGCTAGCAATTCTACTAACTTTGCAAACCGCAAACAACGTCCCGATCGCGTCCTTTGCTTGGGTTTCGTTTGTTTCCCAGATACAATGACATGTCGCTGTCTGCATCACGACAGCAGAAACTGAAAGACGTCAGCCTGAGGACTCACAAAAAATCAGAACATGCGCCCCGGACATAAGTATTATCCCGTAACACAACCCTTGATTACACGAGGGTGGGGCGACAAGCTAGCGCTGCAGCTGTTGGGTTGTACTTTCGCCCGGCGTTCCACACGGCCAATTACCCGCGCGTGCATGCCACAAGCGTCAGGATAAAGTGGAGGCAAAGGAGGTAATGGCGACTACTGTAAGCCTGCAGGATGAGGGCGAGCTTTAAATTCAAGCCTCCACACGACGTGTGTGAGTTGCTCGGCGCGACTCGCAAAAAGGCCAGGCTAAGTGGGCTGAGACCTCCCCGGAGCCTCACAAGGGGCCTTAACTTCGACCTGTAATCACAGGTGAGGGAAAGTGGAAGGTCACCGAGAGGAGCTGAGACAAGGGAGCGGCTCAAACGCTGTTATTATGGAGGCCGAGGCCTCAAAACCTGAACCTCACACACCTCTGAGGAGAGGGGCTCACCTCCAGGAGGAGTGGATGTCGACTGTGTGACCTCAGTGTGTGTCTGTGTGTGTGTCTTAGGGTGGGGAAAGGTCAAGGTCAGCTTCAGGCAGAGGTGAAGCAAATCCCGAAAGTCACAGGCTGGGAGTTTGATTCCAAAGATGCCACTTAGTTCTTACCAGATCAGTGGTATCACTTATTTGGTCTCAAAAGCGTGTCCACTGTCCACCAGACAGATTCATCAAAATCAAAAGAAGAGAAAGATTCAGCGTGTTTTCTGTGTGTTTCCTCTCCGTTTGGACAAGGATGGATGAGGAAGGACGAGGAAGGGCAAGGACGGACGAGTCCGCGATCGATGGAGGCGACGGAAAAAGACTTCGGGCGGGCAGGACGAGTCTTGATTGCCGGCTCAGAATGAGGTTGCAGCTGCCTGGCGGGTTGGAAGCGGACGTTCTTGAGGGCTAATCTGCGCCGGCGGCCCCCATGACTGCGCCTCTCTGCTATGCTCCGCACACCACACACACACACACACACACGGGAGGACGGAGGAGCTGACGAAGCATCTCGACCGCGCCGCCTCCGCCGAGAGCCGCAGGAGACGCTACGACACAGCTCGTGGAAAACATGAAACGGGCGGCCCGACCGTATGCAACACGTGAGGCGGGGGAGCTGAGTCGCAGACCAGAATGTTAAGAACACGAGAGGCCTGTGTTATTGCTGGCCGGGATGGAGCCGCGCTGTGTGTGTGTGAGGGGAGCAGGGGGCAAGCCTCACACACACTCCATAACTCAGCTGTAATATATATGTTGCTGGAAGTGTCGCGCAGCTTCACTGGACCGTTGATGAAAAATGTCTACGCGACGACGGCTGTCCGCCTCTCTGCCAGCGCTGATATTACAGGCTGCTGAGATAAGATGACGTACTACTCGCGGTCGAACCGGCGGAAAGCACGCACATCAAAGTAATGGGAGCACGGAAGTCGGATTTAGGGAGGGAGGGGGAGAGAGAGAGAGAGAGAGAAAAAAAAACATGACAGATTTTCCCCACTAAACTCCAACAAAGGACGGCTGTTTACTGTCCCACATGTACATGATGTCATGAGTACATGTCTGTAGGACACAATGGACCCAGTGTACGCAAACCCACGACGCCAGCTCCCCGGCCCCACTTCAGCCTATATTAGAGACGTTGTGGACCAGGAGAGGTTCGTGCCCGCTAGTTTGCGCGCCCTCTAATTTCTCCTTGGTGGAGAGATGCCACGTGCCGAGACCTCGTGGCTGGGCGACCTGCCCCGGAGAGTATTCGTATATATGTGTGGAACCTGTGGTTCACATATGAGCACCAACATCTAAATCTAACATGATTAAATCTGTACTTGTGCTAACATGATTAAATCTGTACTTGTGATTGGGCCCTAATCCAATCACAAACTGCTACTGGCATCAAATGGACAGCTGACTTCAGAAATTAGCTTAATAGGCTGCGGTTTTTACGCGGCTACGGTTGAGGTTTGTTGACATGGACCTCGGACAAAACAACCCCTACATCTCCCCTTTAAACTGGCGAGGTATTCCGGACACCTACCATCTCCCAGCACCACCGTGACGGCAGCGTGGCTTTATTTAGGGCCGTTAAAGGGAAAAGATGTTGGGGCTGTACTTTACAAGGGCTTGGGGTCGGCCAATAAACCGCCAAAAGCGCCCGCGCTTTACAGAACCGGAGCCCCTCCCTGGAAACGGAGCTCGACATGAGCGCTAGCTAGCTCGCCCTGACGTTCTGGGAGGTTTCCTCCAGTAGCTTTCTGTTGGATCGGTTTTACCCTGAAACTGCATATCGGTATAAAGTCGCGAATAAATCGTTAAACGAGGGAAGTCTCCCCGACGTTGTACAAGGTGAACTTGCTGAGGCTGCGGCAAAAGTGATGAATGGCACATGGGTTGCGCAGAGGTCTGTTGCACCATTCCAGAAAATGTAACATTCCCTTATTTCTAAGATTAATGTCTGCTTTTAAATGTTTCCTTTCCAGGTGGCGCACCAAAATTGGAATTGGAGAATTTTCACTCATCCCAGAAGGTAGTTACACTTTGCTACTACCATTCAAGAGGAGACAGGGAGAAGTGAGAAGGATTACTCTAATCAAGCAAAAACAACAACGTGGAGATCATATCAGAGGTGTGAAATGTATCTTTTCTCCATAGAGACAGCAGGAGTGCTAGTAGGAGACATTCTTACACAGCAGTTTGGTGTAAATCTCTCCACAGGCCCGTAAATCAAACTGGCCCGGTTACAGGTTTCCACTCTGGAAAACAAAAAGATGAAGAGCCAGGTCCTCCAAGTCCGGCGCAAAACAAAACCATCACAAAGGCATTTTTGAGACGTCGTCTGCGCCGAGAGTAAAAACAGTCTCTTGTTAAGAAGGGCCGCCAAATACCTCATCAGTTTAGTCCGCTTTAATCGCAGCCGGGGAGCCCAATAACCACGCGTGCTACGGAGTGAAAAACACAGAAGAAGAAGAAGAGGCCCTTTGCAAACTCAAACCACAACCCAAACAACACAACAACTTCAAGGCCAAAGCAGTGTCAGGCAGGGGGCGCGGGGGGGGGCTGCGTACGCAGAGCAGACGGATCCATGGAGGCCTCGGTCTTTACGCCTGTCCCCACGATCCAGACGTCGCCACAACTGAAGACGCGCTCGTCTCCAGGCCTTGAATGTATCATCGTGTTTACATTTGAAGAGATGGAAACTGCTCCGCTCTCTCAATCGTCCCCCCCTTTAGTCCATGCCAAACTGTGAGTGCGTATCAGTGTTCGTGAACCTCTGCAGATTGCAGAAGGACGTTTCTAGCTTTGGACACTGTAGGCAGGAGTTGAAAGTATGGACACCTGTGGCCTCCTCGAGTTCAGCGGAGGACAAGGGGCTTGAAGCTGTGTAGCACCAGACCGAAGCTTCATTTTAATAGTTGTGTAATAAATTAGATTTCCTCTCAAAGCCGCTTTCTACCCTTTTTGGCCAACTTGTATGACGGCAACCTTTTGCAATTCCATCACTGCAGGTCATTACGCCTCGCAAACACTCCTTAATTCGCACTTTTACTCATTCAAATAAAAAAAAAGAACACTCACACGGTGTCATTATGAATGACATTTTACAATCCTGGTTAGCGCAAACCGCGACTTTGCTGCTACAATCTGGACTGGATGAGAGTTTCCGTCTGCAGATCACATTAAAGGCCACATGTGGCATCTGTTAGCACAACGTTGTCTGTACTCTGCCGCAATTACAGTAGTTGAAGAGTGTTTTCCCTGGTTTACTTTGGGTCTGGGGTGCTGTTGTACCGTGGGGGTCAGGGGGAGCTGAGGGGTTAACTAGGCTGGGGGGGAGCGATTATGGAGGAAGCGATGATATGCAGGGAGGTAGTAACAACAAGAACCTTAATCTACTTTCAACCCCAGTGTGGTATTAGGAAGCAGATTTCCTGGCAATTGCATATGAAAGTTGGGAAATGAAGTTATGAAAGAAGGAAAACCCCGGCGGTGGTCGCGGGCCGGAGTGCTTTACCGATGTTTTGACACATCGCGGAGCTGCTGGTGCGAAGTTTCGCAGCATTTTGTAACCAGGTGGCAACCAGCACCACCGGCGGGATGATTCATTCCTCCTGGAGGCTTTAACGCGCAGAGCTAAAGAGCCATCACGCTTTTTTTTCCCGGACTTCCTTTCATCTCACTTTCAAACTGTTAATCATTCCAGCTCGTCCTCCAGGCGTGCAGTCAAGATTGGACAGGAGACGTAATGAAGTTTTGGAAGCGAGACGCCGGCGCTGGGTCGGACGCGTCCCAGAATTTATGGAGAAACGGGGAGGGTTCTGTGGGGACATCTGGCCGAAGGATGAACGCAAACACACGCACGCACACACCTTTCTATTTGAACTTATCTAATCAGGATATCTGGAGGTGAAACTAGGACTTCGGGGTTCCCTCAAGGTTTATCTAAGGAAAGAATTTTCCTTTGCAAGAGATAAATCATTCACATCGGCAAAGGGTTTCCAACGGGAGAAGATGGAAACCTCCGCCGCAAAGCGCCACTGGGAGCAGCGCTCTCTTGCTAGCGATGACCTCAAATCATTACCCGAGTCCCTGCAAGGGACCTCTGAGTGGCCCCCTGATAACATGAGCGCATTTGCAGCTCGAGGGCACATTCCTGCCTCTGCCACACGCACTTTTACCCCCTGGCGCAGGTAGCGGCGGCTCACGGGCTCTTCGCGGCTAAACGCTGCATAACGCAGCTAATAGCTGCTACTCACTGCAGCCAGGATTCAAACCAGATGTCGGGGACGCCTGGAGGTCAGCGTCGGCCAGGGGTCGGGTCAACGTGCGACAGTGCTAGCTTACCCTCCGCTGTTGTCAAAATAGGTGTAATACCACCTGGCTGGCCAGGAGAAGGAGCCGTGGGGGAGAGCAGAGGGCTGGGATCTGATGGCAAAGATAAGCGGGGCTTCAGATGGGAAGCCTGAGCGGAGACATCATTCTCCGGCAGTGATGCCTGCAGAGAAGCTAACTGGAACGGCGTCCAACTCCCCCCCCCCAC